>CABEEJ010001697.1:87560-137365 GCA_901482245.1 Timema douglasi
AAAAAAGGCCCAAAATAGGTTAAAGTGGAGAGCTGTAGCAAACTAAACGCATGATAATCTACTAATGATGATTATCTAAGACAGTGACACGAAAATGATTCAAGGGGGGAGGGGGGGAGGCGACATATAACGTGCCATTGAGCATTTTAAATCTTAAATACACACAGATTTTGGTTTATCTCTAAATCTGTATTAAAATATGAATTCACTGCTTTACTTCAAAATGTAGTAGTGTTTTAGTTAAGCGCTACCCATGGCTCTGAAAGGGGTGGTACGCGACTGGTGAAAGTCTGGGGAACACTAACCTAAGATGTATATTTTTACCAGTGTATTTTTAATATAATTAAATTAACCAATATTTTAATATAAACAACTGATTGTGTTAAAATAATACCATATGCAACTGATCCGTTTAATGTTTGCCTAAATAATCTTCATGGCATCAGCCCGCAATCGAGACATACTGACCGAGCGGCCGCCCTCAGTTTGCGATGATAGTGCCAACGTTTTGCGGACAGATGGTGTCATGTTGTCAGCACAACCAACCCTTCGGCCATTAATCCCAGTTTTCTAAGCTTAAGCTGCCACTTATGCATTCAAATAGCTCCTCATTGGTGTTCAAAAGGCTGAGTTTAACCCCGTTTCTGACCCATTGGTTCACAGAAAGGTCTAGAAGCGCCGGGGATCGAACCTAGAACCTCTGGATATGAAGTCAGGGACTCTGACCACTAGACCATAGTGGTGGTTCATAATTTAATATAGGTGATAAAAATAGGCTAGATTACATTTAAAGTAGCATCAGCATTTCAAGAAAGATAATAATAATAATAATAACACAGCATTAAATTAGATACCCGTTAATTTGTATATTGACAAGAGTTTCTAAACATCGAATTGTAATCTTATCCACTCACTTAAAAAAACACCCGCTTTGACGGTTAAATGGTTCTAGGGCGTCAACCTCACAAAATACTGGGACTGCCGATGACGAGGACATCGAAATTCGAATCACGGTAGGATATTCCGCAAGGGTAGTTTTTCCTAACTTATTTTCCCTTCTTTCTCCACTCAGATGTGGAGTACACTTTATCTAAATTCAATCTTCCTCATCCCTAACATAATTGAGTAATTAGTACATAAAATCCGTTCACGATAGGTTTTTACCTGGATGACAGTTCGAAAATCATATGTTTAGGTTTTGGGTTGCCAACACTTGTAAAATATCACAGTTTTGTTATAAATGTAAAGATCTTTAATTACCTGTTATATATTACATTTAAAATAACGTAAACTTAAGTTTTTTCATATTATTTCATTTTTAAATACTTTTTTTTATCCAACCTGAAACAATATTTTAAACATTTTTTTTAGCACCGTGTCTTACTACCCATCCGGGTTATACTCTTTAAGTACTAATTACTCTAATGGCTTAGGAATTGGGAAGGTTGAATTAGAGGAAGTGAACCCGCATTTGCGTGGAGGGAGAGTGAGAAAACCATTTAGGAAAAACTACTCCCAGTTCACCCGACCGAGATTCGAACCTCGATCTCCCTGTCCTTGGCAATCGAGCTCAACACGACTAGCGCGTTGGCCAACTACGCCACCGAGGCGGGTTTTAAACATAATTAAAAGTACTTATTCTTGGTTTTGGAACGTTATTGATTTTGTGTAATATAGTGCATACATCAATACCTTTTAATAAAGGCATCGTATTTACTTGGAAAAGAGAAAATTGTTATCATTTTTTTTACATACAATAAATGATTTTATGATTATTTTATCTTATTTTGAAATATTTAAATGAATAAAATATTTTCATCAACTACGTGTCCACATCACTGTAAAAAACTTGTTTACCGTTATGTTCAATCATATGGTTTAAATTCGTCAGTCGCCATTTTGAAGCTATGTTCGTTAGAAGTTTTTGTGAAAGTGGTGTGAATATTTTCTTTAAGTGGAATAAAACAATAAATAAACTTTGTGTCCGTTCTCAAATAAATATATAAATAATATTGGCCTAAATTACTGTGGTTAACTATAACATTAATATATTATCATCTGTTTTCATTACAGTCATCCAAAGTGATAGATGTCAGCTGTTGGCGTAGTGATATATTAGGGATTACTTTTGTAACATTTCGAGCTGTCATCCAGGTAAACTTAGGTCGTGAATGAATTATATGCGCATAGCCCGAATGAGTATTAAGACACAGCTTAAAAAAACACCTCAAAACGTATAATATTAGGCTACTTGTGTGTTAGGAATTGAGAAGGTTGAGTATAGAGGAAGTGAACCCGCATTCGCGTTTAGGAAGAGTGAAAAATCATTTAGGAAAAACCACTCCCAGTTCACCCGAGCAAGATTCGAACTTCGATCTACCCGCCCAAAGATTTTAGGAAAATTTTAAGTAAATATCAAATGGATTCGTCGAAAAAGCGACCCTGAATGTCATAAAACTATCAAAGTGATTGCACGTGATTGAGCGTCAAAGTCAAGCATGTCTTTTCCCACATAGCTCGGCCGGTAAAACCTAAAAGCAGTAATAAATTAAACAATACGTTTACTTACTATTTTTTTAACGCCACGTTTTTACCGTTCGTGCTAGACGCTTATGTACTAATTACGTTGGTTTTAGGGATTAGAAAGGTTATATTTAAAGGAAGTGTACTCGAATTTGCATAGACAGAGAATGGCTTTTAATTTTTTTTCAAACCACTCTCATTTCACCCAACCTAGATTCGAACCTCTATTTTCCCGTCATTGGCAGTCTAGTCTACTGCGAGAGTAGTGCGTTAAACCACGCGACCCCCGAAGCAGTCTATTTACTATTGACAACAAGATATAAAGGTTTGAATATATTTTAAACATATTTAGGTTGATTTGTTTTAACATTTCCCTCTCGAGCCGGATAGAAATAACTTAAGGTCGACAATTACCGTTAAGTACGTCTATGCCAGACTGTATCGCGGAACTAAAGCCCTATTTGATGCCAAAGAAACTTTCTCGGGAAAGCTCAACGAGCTAGAAAAATGGCGATTCTATTTTATTACCTCGCCAATTTAGTTCTCCCGCTACTTTTACCCCTCACACTCCCTTTAAAAAAATAAGAGAGAAGAAATCACTAATTCTTCGGAGTTGTTTGTTTCTAAAACTTTAGAGAACCGATAGAAACTACTATACTCCGAAAGGATCATTCCTTCTTGTAAAGGATTCAAATGTATTTTACGTACACTTTAAAAACTTATCAAATACCCCCCTCCCTCACCCTCATTCCATGAAAAACAAAATCCAAACCCTTTACCACCAAACAACTCAAAAAGTTTCCCTCTCCCCCGCCAAAATGTCCTCGTGTATGTAATGCACCCATACAGCGCGTGGCTAACCCTTTAATTACAAGCAGTAAATTAAAGTTTAGGGGATGGGATGACGAAGGGTGGTGGTGGTGGGGGGTGGTTGAAGAGAATGTTCGATATAAACGCGAATCCTTGGGTAAAATTTACACCCCTTCACACGCTCAAAAACCTAGATAGCTCTTCGTAACATCGAAAAGTTAGCAAAAGAGAAAGAGGTAGATAGATGGAAGGATGTAGAAGAACGAAGAGTGAAGCGATACAGTAAAAAAAAGAAAAAGAGGGAGAGAAAGATATGTGCTGTTACTTTTCCCCTCCCCCTCCCTTTCCTTTTATCCCGAGCTCGTATCTTCCGTCTTTTACCCATCCCCTCCACTCGGCCCAATTAATACGGCTTATCTGCATAGAGCACAGTGGAAGCTGCAATGGCCCCATCGAGCGAGCACGTTTGCTACACTTTCAAGTTAAAGTAGGCCTTGTGCCTTTATAACAATAAATATCTCCACAAACCCTTCCTCCCTCCGTCTCCGACAGTCCCATATCACTCCGCTAGATGGTAGTGGAGTAGCGAAGAAAGAGAGAGAGAGAGAGAGAGAGATCGAGATCGAGAAGAGTCTGTCGGATAAGGGGGAAAGAGGGAAGCCAGGCCAGGGTACAGTTGAGCGGGAAGCTTCAAGTAGGCCATTTGTATGCATGCTGAAGCTCTTCCATCTGAACGTTTGCCCGGATCTGTCAGTCAAAATGGGCTCCTCACTTTAGACTGGATTCCTCCCTAGGGCGCTACACCGTATCTTTGCTCCTCTCCTGCTCTCACAGAGATACACACTACAGGGGGGGGCAAGCGAAACCGCCCCCCTTGCCCTCCCCAGTTTCGTCCTAAAGATGGGAAGGAGGGGGTGGAAAGATTAAAACAGGAGAACAAAACATAGTTATCCTTTCATTTTAATTTCTAGTAGAACTGACGTCACTACTTGTGATTGTGTTTCGCTATCCAGATCTACCCCCCTCTCCCCCCTTTCCCCTATCCTACAGCGAAAACCCATTCCATCCTCTATCACCGGCACCATTTTCGGTACTCTCAAGTTGGCGAAACTTGTGCCCCTGGAAATTTATAATTCATCGGCTTACACCGACTCGGGTTTACGAATTAATAAAGTGTGTTACTTAAGTTGGTCCCCTTAAAATATTTTGAGATGATTTACTTTTGAGGGAAGAAAATGTGTCTACAAACGACTGAACCGAGAGAAGGAGGTGGAGGGGGTGGTATTAAAGTTGAGTGAAGAAAAGTTTTTAACTGAAGTGGTTTCTGAATAATTTACTTTTGTACAGTGTTGTGTGGAAATTTAGCTAGGGTAAAAATCAAAACAAAAAAAAAATCGTTTTTAATCAACTCTGATTGTTTTCATTAAGTCTGAAATTTCTCCAAACACATTAGTCATTCTTTGAATTTAATATAAATATGCAATAGCGACTTGTAATAGTATATAATAGACTAACAATCGACTATAGTTTGTTAATTACAGGCTAATTTTGAGATATGTTAACGAAAAATTCGACCAAAACTCATTTATATACAATTAACTTAGCTATATTAGTTGGTATAGATCAAATTCATTGTTATTATTTAATATTATCCCAGGTTCTAAAAACTAGGATATTTTATTTGACACTAAAAATGTGTCAACTATTTAAGAAAATAATACTTCAGTCTAATTTTCATAAGAATTAGCTAGAAAAATCAATAAATCTACTCTCACTTATTCATACATCAAGTCATGTGATCTGCAGCGGTCACTTTTTTTATGCACTTAAAGCTCCCAAATTTAGCAATCAACTATGGGAAGTGTTGGCTCAAAAAACAAACTAATAATTGTTTTTAATCTAATATTTTAAAATCTATTTCATGTTTTTAGACAACTAATAACTTGATCGATCGATTTATCGATGACTTTCATTATCTTATTGGATGTTTCAAACCGGATTTCTCCTAAACAAAGCGAAATATCGAAACAAAGGAGAGATAATTCTAATGATAGTTTAATATTGAACACATTTTACACCAAGGAGTTCTTTTATAAACATAAAATTTAAAAAAATGTCAGTTCACTCTTTAAACGCGTCGGTGACCGCATGATTTAAGGTGCTACCCTCGCTGTAGTACCGATGATGGGGATATCGGGGTTCGAATGTCGGTCGAGTGTACTGAGGGTGTTTTTTCCAAAATTGTTTTTCACTCTCTCTCTCTTTCCCCACGCAAATGCGTGTACACTTCCTTTAAAAGTAGCCTTCATAATCTCTAAAACTACTAGCATGATTATTATATTTGTTATATAAACGGGTGCTAAAAACACTTTTTATGCAGAATTACATATTTTTATTTAAATTTTTGCTGTTTGCTCGAACCCGCCTCGGTGGCGTAGTTGGCTAACGCGCTAATCGTGTTGAGCTCAACTGCTGAGAACGGGGAGATCGAGGTTAGAATCTCGGTCGGGTGAACTGGGGGTGGTTTTCCCTAAATTGTTTTCCACTCTCCCTCCACGAAAATGCGGGTTCACTTCCTCTAATTCACCCTTTTCAATTCCTATTCCATTAGCGTAATTAGTACTTAAAGCGTATAACCCGAATGGGTAGTAAGACGCGGTGCTAAATATTATTAATACTATGTTTGCTCGAAAGGGAAGCGAAAATGGCTTATCTCAAAAGGGCCTTTTGAATTAGTTTTCCGATCCCCTACGACTCCCCAAAGTTTGGTTGTTTAGTCCGGGAACACTCTTTATAATCAATATTTACCTACTTATAAAATAACTAAAAAAACAACTCCATTTCTTGATCCCAAAATCGAGCTATACTGACCGAGTGGCCGTCGTAGTTAGCGATGATGGTGCTAACATTTGTGGATAGAGGGTGTCATACGGTCAGCACATCAATAATAATAAATCATAACAATAATAATAAAAATAAAGTTATTTATATTGACAGAGAAAGAATATGTTTGTACTTTCTAAAACTGGCTTCCTATGAAAATTGGGTTGTAGCTTGGCTTTTATTCACAGACAAGAGGGAAATTACCAAAATTCATTTTTGACCTTTCAAATTTGACAAAATTGTTGCTCTTATTGAAGAGGCATATTTCGCCAAATAAATGTGTTTGAAAAGTTAAATATTTATTTCCCATTAAACACGCTCATTTTATTTTTATTTTTCATATTCATATTTTCATATTTTTATTTTTCATATTTCATATTCAAAAACTATCAAACGGAATGTTTTAAAATCATCTCCCAACCTCTCACACGAAAAAATGTCAAGGAATACTCCAAAATTGGACTAAAAACTACTTTTGTATCGCAATTTCACTTATCAATGATTGTAGATAAGAAAATGGGCTTTTTATTTTTTAATAGCAAGTTAGTTGACAATATATAAAATAAATACATTTTATGGTTCAATAAGTTTTCACTTCCTTAAATATTAGATCAAAGGTATTGGTAGTTGGAATGTATAAAAGTGTATCATGATGTATATTTTTTAAATTTGGTACCAATTAGACATTTTAAATTAGATAGCCGTAAAGCAATGGTTTTTTAGCATTGAATTTTACTACCTGTTTGGGATATACGCACGTAAACTAATTATGCTAATGAGTTAGAGATGAGGAAGGTTGAATTTAGAATAAATGTACCCACATTTGAGTGGAAAACCATTTTAATTTGAGGAAAAATCAACGTCAGTATACCCAACAGGGATTTGAACCCTGATCTACCCACCATTGTCAGTCTAGTCTATTGCTCGAGTGATACCTTAGCTTAGACCACTGAAGCAGTTTTAAAATGTGGGTAAAATTCCTATAAATTCAACCGTGTTCATCCCTAGCTCGCAATAGTAATTTCATATTCGTATAACCCGAAGACAGTAAGATACGATGCTAAAAAGGAATAATTGGTCTACAGCTATCTAATGTTAAATGTATGTTTAATTGGCCCCCAAATTTTAAATAATCACTTTTATATATTCCAACAAATAAAATACTTAATCCAATATTTAAAGAAGAGAAAATGTATTTAACTAGAAAATGTATTTATTTTACAGTTCTGTCTTTTGACTGTTTTACAGTTGAAATATTTTAAAGGCCCATTTTGTTAGCTACAATAATTGATAAGTGAAAGTGGGATAGAATTAAAAGTTAAGTTAATTTTATTTTATTATCATATTATTATGGTATTAGCTGAGGAAGTGTATCAGTATTTTCGTATAGGGAGATTGGGAAACCATTTAATAAAACAAAAGGCTCAGTAAACCTTACCGGAATTTGAACTACGATCTCAGCCACCAATAAACAAAACGAGATGAGACTGACGCCATCATACACGTGCCAACCGATGTGGGTGTAAATGCTATTATTTATTTTGAGTACCTCTTTATATTTAAATACTACCATATTGTGTATCAAGCTACTAAAATATTTATTGGAAAGCGTTCCAAAGTTTCATATAGTCGTTGAGTCTAATAAATAATAATTACTGTAGCAACAATTTCAATAAACCTATATTATAATTTTACCAATGGAGCATCGTAGCCTCTCATAACATAAGATAGTAGTACAGCATTTGAGCAATAGGTAGTAGCACTTGTTGATAATATTCACACGATGGTGTTTCCATCGTGTACTATGTTGGATTTCTGGATTTCTCTTTCATGATTTCTAAAAATAAATAAATAAATATTGTTGTTTATCCTTCACTCTAAATGGTTGCGTTACTAGTCTTTGAAACGTTATAACTATATTAATGTTAAACTACGAATTTAACTATCCTATGCATACATTCCCAAGCAGATTTAAAATTGAGTCTGTTCATAACAGATTGTTACCTGGATGCCAATTCAAAAATCATATTTTAAGGTTTTTGGTCGTCAACATTGTAAAGAACTTATTTCAGTCATGTTCAATCACATGGTTTAAATTTATCGGTTGCCATTTTGAATCTATGTTCGTTACACCTTTTGTAAAGGTGCTGTGAAACGTAATTTTTTTAAGTGGAATAAAACGATAAATAAGTTTTGTGCCGAACCTCAAATACAAATAAATATATAAATAATATTGGCCTAAATTACTGTGGTTAACTATCACAATCCTACATTAGCATATGTTTTCATTACAGTTATTCAAAGTGACATAGTTCAGCTGTTGGGGTATTTATAGTAACTTTTTGAGCTTTCATCAAAGTAAATTAAGGTCATGAATGTATTATTCATAGTCTTATAGCAAACAGAATGTACAGTACTAATTAACATAATTTTATAAGAAAAATCATTTATCCCACTCCAATTTTGAAATTTTCGTCTTTTCTAAAATTGTATAGTCGGTAAATACCCTTAAATTTTTGGATAGAGTTAAAACAAAATTCACTTATGTGACGATATAGAATCTAAAAAATGAAGTTTGAACAAAATCCAACAGTTTACGACTCCTCTGTTGAGTTCCCTTGTTCTAATGCTATAATGATGACTCCTATATTGAATGCCCTTGTCCTAATGTTATCCTGATGACTCCACTATTAAGTTCCCTTGTTATAATGCTATACTGATGACTCCTATATTGAATGCCCTTGTCCTAATGTTATCCTGATGACTCCACTGTTAAGCTCCCTTGTTCTAATGCTATACTGATGACTCCTATATTGAATGTCCTTGTCCTAATGTTATACTGATGACCCCACTGTTAAGCTCCCTTGTTCTAATGCTATACTGATGACTCCTATATTGAATGCCCTTGTCCTAATGATATCCTGATGACTCCACTGTTAAGCTCCCTTGTTCTAATGCTATACTGATGACTCCTATATTGAATGCCCTTGTCCTAATGATATCCTGATGACTCCACTGTTAAGCTCCCTTGTTCTAATGCTATACTGATGACTCCTATATTGAATGCCCTTGTCCTAATGATATCCTGATGACTCCACTATTAAGCGCCCTTGTTCTAATGCTATACTGATGACTCTTATATTGAGTGCCGTTGCTCCCTCGACGCCGGACGAGGGTAAGTGGGTAAGAATCACGAGCTAGACGGGCCTCGCCTCTGTTGTTATGGCAAGTAATTAACTTGTCGTGGGTTCATGTCCCCTGAGAGGTGTGATTGAGGGGTTGAGAGCTCCCTTTAACACCTCCTTGGCTCCGGGTAAGGTAAGCCGGGGTCCCTCGGGACAATTCACAGCCCTCGCTCTGTAACTTGGGTGAGGGGGGAGGGCAGGGGTAGGGGAGAGGGAGGTGTTATTTGGGCTAGAATCCTCCTCAAGGTGATTTCGAGGAATGAGGATGCAAATAACTAGTTCCCGGAATTCTTTGATGGCTCGGCGAGTTTCAAGTTGCATGCCAAGTAGTTCCTACACTCCACGAGGATCTTAGCGCTTACGAACACATTTGTTTGGATTCCAACACAAATATGAAGATCCTAATTAACATGAGCGATAAATATTTTAAATAATCTTTCGCCTCCATACACACAAGCGGTGGTTTAGTATTTAATTCAGTTGATAAACTTTAAACGAAATAATGGATTTATCCGTCTGTATATATATATATATTTGCTATCTATCTATCTAGCTAGCTAGCTAGCTAGCTAGCTATATATTATGGTAGCTACAGATTGGGAAAACCTGGAAAAGTCTGGGAATTTTTTGATGTAAGGGAAAACAAGAAAATGACAGGGAAATTAATAAAAAAAGGAAAAATTCAGGGATTTTAAATGCGTGACTAATTTTGCACCTAAACATTTAAATAAAAATGAGAGATTTGGTTGCTTGATGTTAACAAAATGCATTGCCTATAAGTTATTCTAACATGAGAGGGTTGTACAAGGTTTGTTTTATACCACATTACACAGCAACACAAATAATGCCTAAAATATTAAATACTGAAAAAATAACTTACAATAATATTTATCTTTAGTAGCAGTTAGGATTGTTTTAGAAAATATGTAACCACTGCAATACACGATCAAACTGCCAATGACCAATTAAATGTCTGGAAAAGTTGGAGAACCATAAAATGAAAGTTTTGTAGCCTTCCTTTGACCATCTACATACATTCACTAGTGCGTTTGTGTTTTTCCACAGTCTCCAGAAGATGATCTAGAAAGATGAAACTTTGCATACTAATAGTATAGAACACTGAACGGGTGCCAGATATTTTTTCAGCATTTTTATTTATTTAATAAAATATAATTTATTTATCTCACCGTCACTTTTATACTCTTACGTAATAGCTCACAAAAATATAGGTCTACTTTTATGCAAACAAAGAAAGCTCAACCTTTCATGTGCTTATAATTTGAAGGTTGGTTTTGTAATGTTGGTTAATATTATAATCAACCATCGTAGAGGCCTAAAAACTAGTCGCGCAATAAAAATTGAAGCAACCACAACAAAATGTTTGGTCCATATTCACATGGCCATTTACTTCATCAAAGTTTTAAGAATAGTTTTATTTTTTGTTGCTGCGTTTTATTACCCGTTCGGGTTATAAACATATTAATTAACTACGCCACTTTGTTAAGGATGAGGAAGGTTGAATTTAGAGGAAGTATAACCATTATTTCACTTGGAAGGAGGGTAGAAAACTATTTAGGGGAAAAAACACCCTCATTACACCTGACTAATATTCGAACCCTGACCTCTCCGTCATCGGCAGTCTACTCTACTGTGAGATTGACGGGCACTGAAGTGAGCTAAAACAAATAATTTTACCATCAAAAATAAAATTATATTTAGAAAATGGATTGTATATCTTAAAATTAAAAATTTAATAAAGGTTATATGTTTTAAATTTATTTTTTCTAATTTCTTAAACTATGAATATATATCTAAAATAGATATGATTACAATTCCTTTTCCTTCAAACTTGTTTCAAATAAAGAGGTTTCATTTTTCTTTTGTTTGATCAACAGGGAAACCACTTCTCAATTCGTAAATAAAAGACTAATTATATACCCACTTCGGTGGCCGCACGGTCTAAGGATTCACTCTCGCACTAGACTAGACTACCGATGACGGGGAGATCGTGGTTTGATCCCGGTTGGGTGTGCTGAGAGTGTTTTTCCTAAATTGTTTCCCACACTTCCTTCCCATGAATACGGGTACACTTCCTATAAACTCAACCTTCTTCATCCCTAACCCATTAGCGTAATTAGTATATAAGCGTATTATCCGAAAGGGTAGTAAGATGCGGTGCAAAAAAAGTTTAATTGTATTTTTTTACGCATGCGTATACAATAAAAAATCACTTAAACACAATTATCTAAGCTACTACCAACTTACGCACAAGTGAAACCGTAAAAAGAAGTATTGAGACTGTGATGGTGACAATGTTTTGTGAAGAAATAATACTTTTTATTTGTAACCTACGCCTTTCATTTAACTTCAACTAACGCAGTTTTAAAAAAAATGCAAATAAATATAAATATAGTGAGTTATTTTAGACAATTGTTTCTCCCCAACCTCCCCTAAATTTTACTTTTTTAACCCGTGCCTCGTTAAGAGTAAAATTTAATAATCCCGGAAGAGTAGCAAAGACAACACTTTTTTTTAAATATTTAATTTTAAGTTAGTTATCTTACAAAAAACAATAGTGCATAGTTAATCTATCATTCAAAAGCTATTAATAATAATAATTTAAATTTAATCACTTTAAATAGAGTTAGAGAAATGGGTAGTAATTTGAATACATTAACGCCTGTGAGTATCTAATACTTTCCGCTCTACAGTAATGTAAGAAGTCTAGCATTAAAAGTACGTTACGGCGCTATTGCCTTTCAGCGGAGTCTCGCGTAGTGAAACACAAGACGTTTACAACAGACTAATCATCATAAACATTATCATGATAATTTTCATAGCCTACAGTCCAACTTTTATATAAAGAGTGTTTTATAAAATACAAACACATTCTTTTTGGTCAACATTGATACAATTTTACTATATTACTAGTTTTATTATTTAGGTATTGAGGTATTTAACGGACTTGTAATATCAACACCCGATATAGGTGTTAACAGCTGCAAATAACATGACTTGACGCATGAATACCTGAGTGTATTTTATTTATTCGAGATATTTAACGTGAACTTTCTGCACCGACTTATTGTATCAGCAGATGAAAATTTCTATGAGCGAGAGCTAAAAGGCCTACCAATTTTGCCGAAAGGGTATTTTCAAATACCGTTCATTATTCTTTGACATGCTTCAATCGACCTGGGACAGACGACCTTACTTACCCTCCGCAGGAAGTTGAATTGGGGATTTTTATTGCTCAAGAAAAATCCATCCACACCAGCTGGGCTTGAACCCACGAACCACGGGTTCTGAGGCGAGCACTTTACCACAAGACCACCGAGGTCGACATGTGAGAGTGGATTTTATAACTTTTCTAGCTGTCGGAAAAGGCACTTCCTAATAATATTGGATTATAGTGGTGGTGGTGGTGGTGGTGGTGGTGGTGGTGGTGGTGGTGGTGGTAGTAGTGGTAGTAGTGGTAGTAGTAGTAGTAGTAGTAGTAGTACCGTGACCACTTGAAAACTACTCGACTAATTTGAAAATAATACATTCCAGTCACTCATATTTTCTATTAATGCATACGGTTTTGTTTATCACCACGTCTTATTTACTGTTAGGATTATATAAAAATGTGTTAGAGATGAAGAAGGTTGAATTTAAAGATGTGTGCCCACATTTGAGTGGGGAAAGTTGGATAACCGAAGCTAAATTAAAAAGTTAAGGACTAGAAAGATAGTTTAGAATAAGTGTAAGGGCATTAGCATTGATATGGGATGTGAAATCAGCCTCCAGTTCACCCGGACGAAATTTTAAATTACAACTCCCGTTCGCTAGCAATTCAATATATTACGATATTGACTGCTTGGACCGTGTGATCACCAATACAGGGCTTGTCCATGAGTGAATGTTTAGTTTTTCTATGTGTGGTATGAACTCGTTCTTACTGGTTCTTAATCTGGGTATGATTAAAGTAATTAATTACTCAATAAATGAGATTTTGTTAATGAAAGCCATTAAAAATCATGAGGTGAGCTTTCAGGACATGAATTTTAGTGAGCCTAGTTCATTGTGCAGATAATAACGGTATTATTTTTATTCTGGGCTCTAAATTATCTTAAATCTGCCTCTAGTGTCCAGTGATAATACAGTTCATGAATGAGAACATCTTATAAATAATAATTTATGAAATTTTGGATGAAAATGGGTAGCTACTAACGGTTTTTCTTAACCCATTTTGGTCATGAATATTAACTGTATAGGTAATAAAAAATTCATGAAATATCGTTTATATAAATTTGTGGACACGCTGTTAATAATTTGTTTTCAATTACAATTTATTCTGGTGAGCTATAATCAATAAAGGATAAATCACCATTTGGGGGAACAACTTCCGTTATATATGTGGTGATTATTATTATTATTATTGTCTTTATTTATGGTAAAATTAAGGCATAAGCCTTCTCTTACATTTAACCATGTCTTAAGTTAACATTACACTGCATTTATCAATTATTATCATTAAATAAAACACAGAAGACAAGTATTTGAGGTAAACATACACATGAACATAAAACATTATAAAATATTGCAATGTGATAAAAATGTAAAGAACCAGCAACCAAAACAGTAATCAACTTGAACAAAGTATCTCTAGATCAGTAGTGGAAACTGAGAGATAAAATAGAATTAGTAAACATTCTTACACCAAACACGACTACACACTCGCACACACATGAATATGTGGTTTTGGAATTATTGGTCATATTTTATTTCTTATTTTTTTAGCCATTTTTAGGGATTTTTAGTAAATCTTAGACATTTTAGGCATATTTTACGGCATTAATGTTGAATAAGTATATTTTTAAATACTATTGACATGTTATAAATGCATAATTATAACATAAATATTTTCAACACACGGTTGTCGGAATGAGAAAATAATACAGACAATGAAATTTGTATCCCGCCTCGGTGGCGTAGTTGGCTAACGCGCTTGTCGTGTTGAGCTCGACTGCTGAGGGAGATCGAGGTTCGAATCTCGATCGGGTGAACTGGGGGTGGGTTTCCTACATGATTTTCCACTCTCCCTCCATGCAAATGCGGGTTCACTTCCTCTAATTAAACCTTCCCAATTCCTAATCCATTAGAGTAATTAGTACTATAAAGCGTATAACTCGAACGGGTAGTAAGACGCCGTGCTAAAATATTATTATATATATATTATACATTTGTATCCTCTTTACGTCCTGTGTGGAGAGGCTTGCGTTGGGAGGGGATAGCTATTACTTCCGTTACTTTTGTTGTTGTTTGTAAATCACTGTTATATTCAACAGAATGCAAGATTTTAATTGTGAAGGAAATTTCATTTTACATTTGTAAAGTGCGTGTTTTATTTTATAGTGATCATTTATTACGAGTTTTTGTTCATACTTTTAGTCCATTTTTTGAAAATTCGAAGTATTTTTTTAGAATCATTAGGTAATTTCGTAGATAATTTTTTGATCACTCATAAACCATAACAATCTTGGCCCTGCTTATAATTAAACATACACAAAGCGTTTTATAAATGGAATTTTATTTCTATTGGTAGCATTAGCTATTTTTAAAACAAGTATGACAATTACTACTAATGCACGTCGTGTATTTCTAAATATTATCATGGTTAATTATGTACAAGTTTATATACTAAATTAAGTACGAGGGCGCACACATGCTGACACAAAACGTTTTGAAACATAATGAAACGTAACATTTTTGTATCGTTGTGTTTCACCGTGTGTCATTCCACTTTGACCACGTGCTTTCAAATGAGTCACTGCACACTTGCTGACACAAGGAGGAATAGAAGCGACGACACACGACGAGACACGTCGAAACAAAGCAGCTGTCTTCCTCACTCCCGTGTTTCATCCAGTTTGTTTCACCGTGTGTCATTCCACTTTGACCACGTGCTTTCAAATGAGTCACTGCATCCTTGCTGACACAAGGAGGAATAGAAGCGACGACACACGACGAGACACGTCGAAACAAAGCAGCTGTCTTCCTCACTCCCATGTATCATCCAGTTTGTTTCACGTGTTTCGTGAAAAATACGCCACTGCGCAAGTGCGAGTCGGGCAATATTACCACGTACGATAATGTCCCTCAAAACTTGAGCTGTGTTGACCATTCTTGTTTTGTTTGTGCTTGAAAATGGCGAAAAAGGCTATCGGTAGTGAGTGTATAAACATGGATGCGTAATTTTCAAAATAACATTTCTCAATTCTTTTTTCATTGATAGGGAAAACCCAGTGTCTCCTACTTGGTACTTTCTCCAACTTAACTAACCAATCCCAGGAAATTATAGCTAACTCTTCGTCGGTATCAATATCGTCAACATTACACGCCGCCATCTTAGCACAGACTGAAAATTTTAGTTTCATCATGTTTCGAAACGTTTTATACCAGCAGGTGAGCGCCCTGCCTGAACAGCACTATATTATTTTGACCCGCATCGGGGTTGGAATGGTGTATGACGTCACTCTCGCAACCGGCTGGGACTGCCGATGTTTGGGATATAAAGGTTTGAATCCTGGTCAGGTGTATTGAGGATGGTTTTTCCTAAATGACTTATTAATATCTCTCTCTCTCTCTCAGTCCACACAAATGTGGGTACAATCATTTTACTATTATTATTATTAGCACCGCATCTTACTACCCGTTCGGGTTATACGCACTTACGCTAATGTGTAATGGTAGGGTGATTGATGAGATGAAATGGAGGACCTACAATTTAACGTGAGATCCGAACCACGGTGGAGGCCTGGCATTCCATACATTCACAAGTTGTGAATAATACACGTCTTGTCAGAGGTAAAAAAAAAGGGTTTGACAATCAGATAAATCTGTGCCAGGACCGAAGATTGAACCCTGGACCCCTAGCACAGAGGTCTGACACCTTACCCCTAGACCACCAGGTCACCCTACAATCACTCTAAATTCAACCTTCCTCATCCCTAACACGTTAACGTAGTTAGTTCATGTGCCTCTAAACAGAACGAGTAGTAAGATACGGCGATAAAAAATATATTTTAAATAATAATCAGCACAAACAGGAATTTAAATAAATTAGATTCTATCTTATCTCTTTTCTTCCAAAACCTATTTCAGCTATAGAAAACAGTAAGTAGCTAGTTGCGTTTAGATTTCTTCGAGGAGTAAAAAAAAAAACAATTAAAGAAGTAAAAAAACTATATAATATGAAGTTTTTATTTAAAAAGAATGAACTGGTCGATACCGTTAAGACGAATAGAAACCGTTCTTTCTTTCTTTCTTCCCCTTACTTTCACATCCCCCATCCCTCCGTTTTCACCCCTAACTCTCAATGGCAGTTTTCTGTATTGAGTTCCAAGGCGAGTTCTTCAATCCTCGGCTTGGCAAGCGATCAAATGAAACGTTAGACGGAAAAGACACGGGACCTTCTTGCCCCCCTCCTCCCCTTTCTCCTCCCTATTCTACCCCAAACCCTTCTTTTTTGTTTTAACTCTTTCTGTGCCTTTAGTTTGAACAGATTGGGGCAAATACCCCTCGCTAGTGATGCGGACAAGAATACTAGACCCGTTTCTTCGAGTTCTGTTCACTAAGCTATGGACAGTCAGATTTTTAATATAAATATAACTATCTGACAGCTAGACATGTTAATAGATCTACTTTCACGTATCCATAAGTCAAGTCGTGTGATCTGCAGTTGTCACTTTTGATAGATATTAGCAGTTTAATAAGAAGGTAAAATGCTACCAATGTTGATAACATAAGATTTTTTTTTTTTCACCGCTTCTTACTACCTGTTTGGATTATACGGTTATGATAAACTACTCTAATGGGGTAGGATGAGGAAGGAAGCATTTTAGAGATAGCTCATCTTCCCGTGCACCCAGATCACCCATAGTAAGAAAGAGGAAACAACGAGGCAATGATGACGAAATCACCGAGGTACTACAATTAGACGGAGAAAAATTAAAAGCACTCCAATCGGAAGATTCTTTCGATGTTTATGAAAAGCATATTGCGAATAAGCTACGTGGTCTCAAGGGCAAAACAGAACATCTTTGCCCAAAAGCTCATTAATGATGTCCTGTTTGAGGCGGGAATGGAGACTCTGACTAAAGACTTCAAAGTCTTAAATTTCGGAAACAATAGAGAACCACATTACTGGAGATCAACTGGTGTCCCTTCCGGAGAGCCACCTCTCATGTCGTCACAAGGTCTCCCGTATTGTCCTACTGCAGGTCCCACAGGAAGTACTGTTTTCCAACAACCAACAATGGTAAATTCAAGTACAACAAGGGCTGAGACCCCATGCCCTGGTACTTCCATGTCTGCAAACCTTACTCAGTTATTTTCTAATTTTGATGTAAGCCACCTATAGCTTGTAATGAAACAATTCATAATATAACTTTTGTTTTCTAAAATATTAGAATTTTCTTACTTTTCACATAGTGATATTATTACTGTAATATAAATAATAAAAAACTGCTTTAGGAATTGTACTTTTTATTTACTTACTTTTAAATACTCCTTTTTCAGAACTCTGTACATGGCTTGACAAGTTTCAGGTATGATCTGGCTTAGCGCTTGTTTATATATTACAGTTGTGAATTCAAGATCTTTGTAGCTTCTACCTGTTGCTAGAAATCTTAAAGTAGCAGTCAACCTCTCATGGGGTGTGATAGCCCTTCTCATGGTATTGTTCTTTTTTTTTGTATTTCTGGTGTTACTAACGAGAGTAATTTCAAATAAGTGTCTGTATCCATTCATAAATAATTGCGCCAATCTTCGGGTTCACGATGTAATTCCCGAAGCAAATTCACATGAGAGCCTGCTCCTCATTAAATACCGCCCTCTAAACCACCGTGAGCGACGAACAACTCTTTTTCTTTTTGATTTCACGAGACACAATGAAATAATCGCTTAAAGTAATACTTGTTACATGGTATCCATGAAACTGGGAAAAAAACGGAAGCTTTTACCTGACCGTCTTAACTGATCAAATAAAACGTAAGATAAGACGTTACGTGTGGACCGGGCTTAAAGACAGTGTACGAAATAGAAAGAGAAGGAAGAAAAGTACCAGTTCATCCTGAGAAGCCTCTAGTTTACCTAAAGATAAAACTTCCCCTCTTCCGCTAACAAGTATAAACCCGCACTCTGCCACTGGTGCCTGCGGAATCTTTATTTGAATTTCAAAAATTAATCTTTTCTTGTTTCCTAGTATAGATAGGCATATAATTCACAGGAATTTTTAATCTACATCTTGGCAGGAAGATCCTTACTGGCCAGGTTCGTGAATAAAGCATTGTAAATCATCTTTTTAAGTGTTAGCAAAAAAAACTGTTTTAAATAAACAAAATAGCTTTGTGATAAAGTTAAACTATTTTTAGTATATTTTAAGATGTTGGGAATTTTGTTTCAATATTCAATCTTTAAAACTCTCCAAATAAAACGTAATGCATTAACTTGGGAAATCAATCTCGACTTGCCGCTAAACACAGGTGGGGAATACCCTTAAAATCTAAAATCTCGGACGAGTCTTGAGGAAAGATTTTTTGGACTTTCTTATACATTGTTTTTTTTTATTTTCGTCCAAACTAATCTTTTGTTCGTTGATGGAGTGTATGATAGAATGATTGACTGGCTCATAGCTCGGGTGAATCCGGTATGGACGGATGGTTGTTTGGAATTTTATAGTCCTCATCTCGTAGTGGAAAAAGTGTCTATCTGTTAAGTCGGTACCCACATTGAGAGCTTGTGAGCTACAAAACTCTTTCTTGTACAGAATTTTCCTTTCAAGATGGCAGTGTTTCATTTATTTTAAGGGGTTGATCTACAATCCGATTTTCATAGCAAGAATCTTAACTAGATCTACATTCACGTATTTATAAGTCAAGTCATGTGATCTACATTTATCGATTTTGATAGATATTATCAATACCTATAAAATAATATATATATTATTATCAATACCTATAAAATAATATATATATATATATTATTATCAATACCTATAAAATAATATATATATATATATATATATATGTTTTTAACGTTACGTCTTACTACCAGTTCGGGTGATACACTTATGTACTAATTACACTAATGAGTTAGGGATGAGGAAGGTTGAATGTAGAAAACGTGTAACCGCATTTGCGTAGAGTGTGGGAAACCCTTTTTGAAAAACCACTCTGAGTACATCCGACCGGGATCGAACCACGATCTCCCCGTCATTGAAGGCTATTCTAATACGATAGTAGCACCTTAAACCATGCAGCCACCGAAGCGGAAAATAATAATATTGTAAAATCCTATCAATCAAGTTGCATGAGACCTTTTAGGGTAGTTTAGGAGCTGGGGCCCCTAACTGAATTCCCTTTAGACCACCATCCCCCTTTCCTCTTAATCCGTCACTGTTCCCTACATGTAAATGAGGGTAAATTTTGTCTAAAATTTTATCTTCCTCATTTATACTCCAGTAGTGTGGTTAAATGCGCATATTCCGGACAAGTACAGTAGCTCCATGGCTTCTTTGGTGCTGACTGACAGTTCACAGCTGACTTCTGACAGTCAACATTTAGGTATATACCTAGATTTTGACTGTTAGAAGTGACAGCTGCTTAACACATGTTTTTGCAGATCATATGGTTCAGCGTAGGGATACATAATTTGGTCTGGTAACTTTTCAAAGACCGTCAGCTGTGAGCTACTGTAGTAAGATGTGATGCAATAAAATTGAAAAAAAAAAGTCAAATATTTATTCATTACAAACAGAGTTTAAGTTTCTTCATATGGTGATATCCGCAGTAACAGTTGTTGAATATCTGGAAAGGGTGTCCTGGAATTTAATGACATTTTTTCCCTCTTAATTAAAAACATTCTTCATCTAATGCCGCTATGCTCATGACCAGGGCCGTACGCCTCCCTCCCATTGAGATAAAACAATATCAATATAATAAGACGAGCACAATAGTAGATTCCCTGAAGTTTAATGTTTATCTTGGATAAGCTGTTGGTATCGATGTGTCATGTGCGAATGATTTGTGAGTTTGTTTTTGTGCTTACAATTTTGGAGCTGCCCAATCAAATACAAATATTAAAATTATTTTTATCATTTAAGAAAATATCTCAATAATATTTGATGTCATCATAATAATATAACTTAGGCCCCTTAGTTATTATTATTATTATTATTATTATTATTATTATTAGCACCGCGTCTTACTACCCGTTCGGGCTATACGCACTTACGCTAATGTGTAATGGTAGGGTGATTGTGAGATGAAATGGAGGACCTACAGTTTAACGTGGAATCCGAACCACGGTGGAGGCTTGGCATTCCCCACATTCACAAGTTGTCTTGTAAGAGGTGAAGGAAGGGTTTGGTAATCAGATAAATCTTTGCCGCGCCCCTTAGTTTATTGCACTTTTTAATAATAATAATATTTAGCACCGCGTCTTACTACCCGTTCGGGTTATACTCTTATTGCACTTTTTAACACAGCGTATTACTACCCGTTAGGGTTATACGCTGTTGTACTAATTACGCTATTGCTTTCAGAGATTACGGAAGTTATATTATTATGAAGTGTACTCGCATTTGCATGGAAGGAGACTGGGAAACCATTTTGGAAAAATCTCTCTCGGTACACCCGACCAAGATTCGAACCTTGATCTCCCCGTCATCGGCAGTCTAGCCTACTACCAGAGTAGCGCGTTAGACCACGCGGCCCCCATAGTGGGTTATTGTATTGTTAAGCAGTTAATTATACCTGTTTCTAAAAATGTTATTGATCATCCGCTCTCCTTTCATTAATTCTGCTTACGACCCTGCTCATGACAGATATTCAAAACTGTTGCAAAAACACTCAACTATTCCCCCGTTACGTATCCCACCTTAATCATGAAACATATGAAGTTACTTTGGAAGAGAAAAAAAGTATATACTTTCTTAAATCTGATTTAACTGTAAAACCTTTGTACTGCGTGCATAATCAATTTTCTGTTGCCGCGCCGCGTAACGAAAGCAAAATAGTCTGCCGCCGACAAGTTTGTCGGAACACTGGATTGACTGCCACTCTCCTAGGAGAGTGTGGTCTAGTGGATATAGTGGGTTGTTGAAGGCAGAGAGGGTCAGTTGTCTCTGCGAGCAAGATACCTGCAAGCGATGAGGCGGCCATTAGAACCGGCATCACGCGGCACTCATAAATCCCTGGCCGACTGTCACAAGGACCAGGGCCCCGCCAATCAAACATGGCGGCTCATCTCAACATGCAAGGGGGCCACGATAGGTCAAGGTCGACACGCCACACCTTGGAGGGAACCTCGCTTTTTTATTATTACGTTAGTTACTATGCCTTCTAGTTTTTACAACCCCCCCAAAATTGTTGTTTTATTTGATACAAAAAAAATTGATATGTGGCGGCAATGTTTGGGTGGTTTTTATTTTAACCGTGATCTTATTTTTACGATAATCGGTGCTCTCAAGGGCATTTGTGAACTTTAGATATTCTAGTTTCGGCGGAGACAGGGCTCCAATGATTTGATTTGGTCGCTTTGATATGACTTCTAGTTTCTGCAATCAGTTTATCCCTGCTCTTGCTCAATTTTCACAGGAAGGTATATTTTTTTTATACAAACATATTTATTCCCGGTCAACATGGATAACATTTCATTATATTACTTGTGTTATTTTATAGGTATTAATAAGATTTATCAAACGGGACAGCTGCAACCGCAACTTATGATTTGACGTATGAATACGTGAAAGTAGATCTAGTAACTTTTCTAGATGTCAGATAGGGGCCTTCCCAAGGAAATTTTATTGTGGTGGGACTCTGATAGGAAAAAACAGTTACAAAAGCTACTCAACTGTTTTAATATTATATCCATGTGCATTCAATGCTACTAGAATAAGCTACACTTTTTTCATATATTTTCACCGCGTTCCACAATTAGAGGAATTGTACTCGCATTTGTGTGGAGAGAAAGAGAGAAAGAGAGAAAGTGGTTATCCATCAAGTTTTTCAATGTTGAGCTCAAAACATTGTTTTTTAAACCTTCCTTCCTCCCACGTGGTCAAACGGACTAAACATAAAGATCGTATAGTCTTTGGTTTTTCTGTTTATAGGAAGGTCGGAACTCTAATCCCGGCTAGATGTACTGAGGTTTTTTTGTTACGCCCTATGAGTAAATGCAAGTATATTTCCTCCAAACCATTTGCTATCCGAATCGGTGGACTGAAATTCCAAGCTTGTATAGTCTGTTTTATTTTTGATGACACGAAATACCATGGTGTGAGTCCCGGCTGTACGTACCGCGAGTATTTCTCCCCCATTCCCTAATGATTCCACACTCTCCCTTCAGGCAAACGTGGGTACTTTTACTTTAAATTATACTTTATTAACCATTAATAGCGTAATTGAATGAGGATGTTCCAGACGAGATGTAAAGTGCGTTGCTATATAAAAAAACACAACAAAAAAACACTAATAGCTCAGTGCCAGCGCATCTGGCTGGCCTATTGACCCGAGTGGCATGTCTTGGGTTCAAACCCCTTCTTTTTACACTGGGGGAGGGAGAGGGGCTGGTTTTATTTTTATTTATTTTTAAATTTAATTTTAACTTTCTCTCTTAAAGAGTAGCTGCTATATTATTAAAATTAGTGTTGGTCGCGGATGGCTCAAACAATAATTTCTTATCTGTTTTTTTAAATTTAATTAATTAATTAATTAATTAATAGTAATAATAGTAAAACAATAGTTGAAAGAAAGCTTGGTCGATACTTTCCTCACTAGCCATCATGTCTAGGAGGGTGGAACAGTCTGGATATTTACGACTTGTGGCGCAATAAGTCGACAAGACGTGGAGCGATGCATGGAGGTAGATTTATAGGTCGACCATATATCAGGGGAAGGATGCCCTTACTTCCCCCTCCCCTCCCGACCTCATCTCAAAACTTCACCTGAGCTGTGATTTAAGAGAGGGTGTAATGATGTATGTTGGCGTATCTGGTCAATCACGAAGTCACCGACAAACGTGACCTTGAGAAGACTTTGGTTGTTTAGAAGGCTTGGCGGGCGTCTCTTGAGGTTTTTAGGATCAATCATTTCTTCACACGGCGAGTGGAGTTACGGCTCATTTCACACGAGGGACGTGTCTCTTGTTTCATGTGCTTGTCGTACTCTTACTAGAGATGTGAGATGGGAAAATCTTCAGTTGCCGTAACATTTGTCTGAACAAATTTTCTAAAAAAAAATTCAGCCATTTAAATGAATTCCACTAAACCAATAACAGTGGTTACAGTTCTCTTCTCATACTCCACGTATCGACTACAGCGCTTGGTGGTTGAATCTGTTACTAACGTTGGATCAACTATACTCCGAATATATTAATAATTAATTAATCAAAGCCTTAACTGATATATACCCTTTAGTCCAGGGAATTAACAATTTTAAAATTTCAATGAAAATTTTTAAATCTTTATTGTCACTAATTACTTGGATTTCATTTTCAATACATCATCATCATGAACAATTTACAGCTTCTCCAACGTCTCCTTTCTTCTCTCCGCCTCTCTTCCACACTGAGCCAGTCCTCTTCTCACTTTTCTGCGCTCGAATCCCTTGGTCTTCCAACTGTGGTCTTCCTCTTGGCCTCCATCCCCTCCCCCCCCTTTCCCACGCCACTTCAATAACCAATATTTTCTTCTGTATCGTCTCCACCTTCATTCTCCTCACATGAACGTATCCGCCTTAATCGTGCCTTCTTTATCCTGTCCTGCACTGGTTCATCAACTGCTCCTCTCACCTTCTCATCCTATCCATTATTATCACTCATTCTGGGGTTCAATCCTCGGTCCCGGCAAAGATTTATCTGATTACCAAACCCTTCCTTCACCTCTCACAAGATGTGTATTAATCACAACTTGTGAATGTGAGGAATACCAGGTATCCACCGTGGTTCGGATTCCACGTTAAACTGTAGATCCTACATTTCATCTCACAATCACCCTACCATTACACATTAGCGTAAGTGCAGTATAACCCGAACGGGTGGTAAGACGCGGTGCTAATAATAATAATAATAATAATCACTCATCAATACGATAAATAAAATAATTTGCAGTTTGATTCAAGTATTTTCTAAGAATCGCACCCCTACCCTCAGTCTCCCACTCTTCCACTATTTGAGGGCTCTAGGTACCACCTCCCACAACCCAGCTCCCTCACTTAGTGGGCCACTACGGAGAGTTTCAATCTGTCGCGCCTCCTCACGGGCTCCGTGTCTGAAATCGACACAGATCTACTCTGATAGCAGTGCCACGGGACAATTAAATGACCGAAAACCATTTTAATACCAACTAGTAGGAATTCACTACTGGAAATAGTGAATTAAATAAGTAATGTGTCAACTAGAGCCGTTTTAAATTTATTTATTATTTATTAGCACCGCTTCTTATTACCAATTTGATTTAGGCCTATACGCATATGCATTAAATCGCACGAATGTGTTATCAATTAGTTAGGTTGACTTTATAGAAGTGTACCCGCGTTTGCGTGGAGGGAGGGTGGGGAAACTAGTCAAGATAAAACCACCCTCAGTACACCCGGCTGGGATTCAAAATCATAGCTCGTTGTCACCTGAGACCAGACTAGATGAGCTTAACGTAAAGATTCTAATAATAGTACAGACTACCTCTCCTCAGTACCCGATGTGTGTGGGTTCAATACCAGCCGAGGTTGATGGATTCTTTCCGAGTACATCTTCCTTTGGAGGGAAAATAAGGCCATCGGTCCCGTGTGGATTGCGGAAGGTGAAATCCTGGAAAATATACAAGATACCTTCCCGAAAAAAAATACGTAGGCTTTCTCCCAGATGGTGTGTGCGGGCGTCACTAACTGGCTGTAAGGCTGAGTGCACGCACTGCTCAGGATATATGTGGTGGCCAATCAGGACAAACCTTCGGGTTGAACAGTCACTAACAGGTTCGACTTTAACTTCAGGTGAAGACATGGAAAGAGACACAGAGGAACAGTCAAACAGAACAACATACAGAAATACATGGGGCAGACAGACAGACATGTGGACACTGAATTGTAAGATCCACTTTTTGGAGTTCGGTAATCTCGAAATCAAAAAATATTCACGTCCACAATGCTTTCTCTCTATGAGAAAGTAAAATAATCATTATAAAATAAAAACCCTACAGAATGAAGTTGCTCCTTTCATTTGAATCCCAAATAGCCTTCACTTACCATGACGTGGAATAAGATGATTTCTTTCTTTATTTATTTTGAGTTGCCGTTTTTGTTGTGGTTAATATTTCATTATTTTCTTTTCTGAGGTCTGTCGCTCATAATGAAGACATCCAATGAGACAAGGCGCTCTTTGATACTGGCTCTCTTTGATGAGCTATGTAATTAAATTTCTGTACATTATTTAGACAGACGGAGTTAATAAGCCATTTGTTTGTCGTTCCTTCTCGACCCTGTTCGGCCTCTTTGCCTCTCTTTCCGACATTCTTTGAGCTTAAAGTTTCAAAATATAAACATCTTATTTATCTGATGCAAATATACAAAAGTCAAACGCAAATAACGCGGGGAGAAGCTGGAGGGGAAAAAAAAGCTTTTAGCTTCTGCAGTAAAGAAACTAAACAACTAAATGATTAGGTAACAATGTCACGTTCGAAAGACTTGTTTTTAGAGCAATAAAAATAATATTTACATCGCTTACGATAAATTATCTTGCTTCAAGGAAGATTTTATTTATTTGTGTCGTTAAAATTGTGTCATTCAAAGGTTGGCTTAAGCTAATGTAAGATTATTTAACTTAAAGAGTATCTTAGAAATAATATTTACCCATCTTTTTTTTTAATAGTGTGTCAAACACGCAGGGGTGTCCCAGCAGGTTCCAAGCGGCTCTTAACCATAATCATCAATACCATTGAAGCTATGCTTAAGTTTAAGCCTAAATGGTGAGGTATTTATATTTTTATAAGTAAATTTAATCCCGATGCAATTTCAGCTACATAGTCTACTACGATTACATCGCTATTCGGTCCATTTAAAACATCAGCTTCTACCTTCAACTGACATGAGAGAAAAAAAAGCTTCTAAATTGTTAGACAATAGCTGGGAGTCTATTTTTAATGCGTTTAAGTTTGTAAAATAATCCTACAGCAGCTACTTGTGTAGATTACAACGCTAGTAACATTCATTATTTACTAAATGAATGCATAGTTTAGTGTAAGAAATTGTTTACATACAACAAGAAACAGCAAACGGGATGGTTTTAAATTCAATCCCATAGTTCATCTTCACAAACTAAGTATCCTGGCCTAAGGACATCCTAAGAGCACTTTGACACGAGGTGGGTGCGGGCCGAAAAATCACCCGCTTGTGTTCGTAGTTTGGCGCAGGACCGCTCCTAGCGACGGGACGATATACCAACTGCAGACCATTGGTTCTTATTGAGGTTTTCACACGCAATGGACGTGGGCTGTTTCTTCCCGCGCTCAGACACAATTTATACTTGATGCGAGGTGTAAACATTTCATACCTATATAATTTATAATATTATATTATAAAGTTCTAGATGGAACCCGGAGTAGAGCATCTAATAAAGCTAGTTTCCGATAGGCCTGTGCTATGAGACCAGACTCTAGAGGAATACAAATCGCGAACAATAGCAACCAAAGCGTCACTTGACTTTCCTAAAAGTTCATCAAACGATGGTAAAGACATGCGAAAGAAACTTTGTATCGTCCCTCTTCAATTCATGGTACAAGTATGAGAATGCTCCAAACTCTGCTCTTTTCTGCAACAACGGGTGCACCCATTCTCTCTTGTTGCGCCTTTTCCTTCTAAAACATAACATATAAAACCTTCCGATTGTGATCTCTATTTCCACTCACTAGAAAACCTGAACTGGCTACAGAATGCGAAACTTGAAAACGACACTCACACCTCTAGCGAAGGTGGCGGATAAAACTGGAACTTTTGTTTAAAATGTAATACTCAGAATAGATAGATTTATTTTAGTTTGAAGTAGTTGAGATCTTGAGGCAGCCCAAATTAAACTGGGATATCTCCCAGCGTCCACCCCTGACAAAACGTATGTGATATTTGTGTATGTCGCAAAGTATTATACACACAGTAAAACACTGTACACAGCGCAAAGAGCTATTATAATCGCAAATGAAAGACACTAACAGTGTTTTGTAAATGAACAACACATTAGAGACCCGGTTAGTAACCGCTTATCCAAGATGCAGACACAAATAAATAGATGGCAGGAAAGACAATTGAAGAGATGGTTTTGAGACCTGTGCATCCATTTTAACTGATGTGATGTGCAGGCTAGGTTCGTTTAATCTCATCAACAAATGGAAGATTGACAGACGTAAGTTTGAAGTTATCAACAGAGAATTGTCATATTTTGTTTAACATTTTTGTAGATATTTCACTATCTATCACACATCTTTTATTCACACTTTGTTAACACTTAAGTATTATTTATAATTATAATTTCTCGTATAATAATAAAATATTATGTGTATTTTGAACACGTAGAGGTGCAGTTTATAAACGGCACTTAAAGGACTAGATTATTTTTGTTTTTTAGTTTCGCGTAAAGACTTGTAGCCTACTATAGTTTGCAGGTAATCCGTGTATTTAAATCTACATTCACACATTAATAGACCAAGTAATGTGATCTGTAGCTGTCACTTTTGATAGATGCTATCTTTACAAATAAATATCAATATTAATATAGTAAATTATTATCATTGCCGATCGTAAAAAAATATATGTTTGGTATTTTATAAAAGGCTCTACTTATGAAAATTGGACTGTAGGAGTATAAAATTAAGCAAAATGCGTGGAACTAGTTTTGAGGTTGTGGTGGGGAGATTTTTTTTTCAATCGAAAGTTTCTATGAGGTCTTGAGCTTCGCGTGATAGGTAGACTCTGCAGATATATCAGTGGTAGGGGGAGGGATGTCAACCGTAGGCTGCCTCCTTGCCTTCGGCGTACAGCCTCCGATAGGCCTTCTAATTAAAACGAAACCCCCTCCCCCATCCTTTTTCCACCATGAAGAGCGCTAGTAATTATAAGGTTTGGCGCACTTCACCGCGGAAAGTTCAGGAAATGAAAAGGAAAAAGACTCTTCTTGTCTGTTGAACGTCCGCCCGATACGAAGCTGAACGCAAGGAACCGTTCCTTTAGGATCACGTTTTGTGAGTGAGGGTCGTGCGGGGGTCTCGCTAGAGCCAAGCTTCATCCTTTTCACGGGTCGAGGCTAACGTCAATCTTTGTGCGAACACTCATTGGAAGCGTAATTCAATAAGCTTACATTGTGTAATCATTTGGTAATAAACTGATTTTTTTGTATTTAACTTGTACATTTTGAACCGACTGATATCAACCAGCACATAACTTGAGGATAAACTAACCTAAATCTAGAATAGACCGTGAAAGGAGAAACCCGTATTTCAGTAATGATACATTTGTCTGCCATGTTGTAGTTCAGTAAGCAGACACGCTACGACTGAGTTAAGGTGTCGGGATATAAAGAATATTACTAAATTTGACAACCGAACACGGGAAACGAACTATTGGCTCTGCACGTCAATGCTCTACCACTGATATATCCATTCAGCTATTAGTCCCTTGCTCAGGGTAATTTTTTTTCATTTAAGGCAGAGTCTGTGATGGACGTGTGGCTATTGTCAACTAACGATGAGCTATCATCGATACCGCGACTCAAAGAGTTGGCCTAATGTTATGTCCTAATGGGTGTGTTAGCCCGGTTCGAGCAGAATCAACTGTGATCTTCAGATGGGAGGAAAGGAACCACGAGTTTATATAACAATTCACATTCTTGTATCAAGACCAATGTAGGCCAATATGTGCAATGGGGCGAGTTTATTGTTAAATATTCCCGCCCTCATCCTAAGAAGTTACTAATAAAATCGCCAGGGCGCGAAATTGTGTATCTCTAACCAAAATTTCTGGCAGCCAGCCGTAGAGATGAAAATTTCCCGGAAAATTTTGAATAACAAAATTTTCTGCAGTGTTGGCTTGTGGTGGAGGGATTAAATTGTGGAGGTGGCACCTAGAACCTATTGTACTTCAAAATATAGTGTGTTAAGAGACGGGTGAGTTATTAGAAGGGGAAAGGGGGAACGCGAGTAGGGGAGGGGTAGATAGGAAGTACGGAGGATAGGGGTGGAGGGGAGACAAATGTAGCGACAACCTTAAAATTATTTTAATTAATTTATTGATGATAAAAAATTGAATTATGATTTATGAACATAGCGGGTCTTCAAAGGCTCGCGTTCATTTGTTTCATTACTACTTTTTTTTTTAGCCCCACGTCTTCCTACCCGTTCGGCTTATACGCCTATGTACTAATAACGATAATGAGTAAGGGATAAGGAGGGTAGAATTTACAAGAATTACACCTGCAATTGTATGGAGAAAGAGTGGAAAACCATTTAGGAAAAACCTCCCTCAGTGCACCCGATCACCCTGTCTACAGCCAAGGCCCCAGAAGATATCCCATTGCCGCAATTATTTTACTAAAATAAATCAATTCAGTTCAACATTTTAATCAAACGTTCCCGTGATTAAGTCTGAGGTGTCTAGTATGCGTAATTTGTAAAGAAATGCGATGGCATTAAATGTAAAACTATCCTGTTTGTTGTTTATTGGGATTGTTTATAAACAATTTTTTGATCCAAACGTAAACTCACATGTCTAGTGATCCACACAAGTAATGAGTGGTGCATCATTAATTTACAAACTTAAATACATCAATAAGTACACCTAGCTATTGTCTTAAGCATTTAAAAGTATTTCAGTAGAAAGTAGAAACTAATAATCGATTATGTAGCCGAAATGGCTTCGAGATTAAATTAACATTAATAATAAAGATAAAAATACTTCACCTCACCATTTCAGCTTACACTGAAACAGAGAATATATTAATATCCACCACTTAAGCTAAAGGCTATACAATGTATAGTCCCGAGCCGATTGGAATCTACCAACACACCTCCACCCGAAGCTGTTTGCTTTCGAGAGCCCTTCGAGGCTGGTGTATTCCTATCTTGTCTTATAAGTGTGTTTCTAGGTACAAATTATATATTGCTGTGTTACAAATTAAATGTATTACAAAACCAAAAAGTTCAGTATGTTTGTCTTTTTTATAGCAAAAAACTTTTTACATCAAAATTGATAGAATATTGCTCCAGTAGAAACAGAGAGTTTAATTTTACTCACACGGTGAACTCAATAGCTCTTGAATATCTGTCAAAGAGCATAACGGAATTAGATGATAAACTTTTTCTCTTCATTTAAAAAGTGTATCATCAAATGTCAGGACACCCCTGTCAGATATTCATGAACCGTTCTGGTAACAACGTGAAGAAAATTAAACTATGTTTCTACTGGAGAAATATTTTATCTATTTTGGCAGAAAAAATAGTTTTGATGTAAAAAAAACTGCAAAGACAGAGACCTTTTCTCATATCCTCATACATCCCCACCTGAAACTGTGGACTGGATCTTCCAACGGAACGTATGCGCTCATGTTTCGGTGCTGTGTGTTTACAGGGGAAGGCGGTGAGGAAGGAGCCGGCGAGGGGGAGGTGGAAGGGGAGGCGGCGGACAGTCCTGGGGCCGGCGAGGACGCCGCCTCCTCGGTCAACTCGGGGGCCATGTCGCCCAGTTCGGAGGCTGGAGTAGGAGGGGCGCCCCCGTCGAGATCTGCGACTCCCACGTCTCCGCCCCCCAGCTCCGCAGCCACCGGGATACTGTTGCAACAGCACGAGGGCAGTGGGCTACTGTTGCAACAGCACGAGCTGTACCAAGATCTCCCCGTGGCCATGCTACATGACCAGCTAGCGCTCAGGTGAGAGACTCTGCAACTATTAGGGCTATCAGCAAGTGAGCTAATGTTGCAACAGCATGGAGGGTAGTGGGCTACTGTCGCAACAACACGAGGGTAGTGGGCTACTGTCGCAACAACACGAGGGTAGTGGGCTACTGTTGCAACAACACGAGGGTAGTGGGCTACTGTTGCAACAACACGAGGGTAGTGGGCTACTGTCGCAACAACACGAGGGTAGTCGGCTACTGTTACAACAACACGAGGGTAGTGGGCTACTGTTACAACAACACGAGGGTAGTGGGCTACTGTCGCAACAACACGAGGGTAGTGGGCTACTGTCGCAACAACACGAGGGTAGTGGGCTACTGTCGCAACAACATGAGGGTAGTGGGCTACTGTCGCAACAACACGAGGGTAGTCGGCTACTGTTAAAACAACACGAGGGTAGTGGGCTACTGTTGCAACAACACTAGGGTAGTGGGCTACTGTTGCAACAGCATGGTGGGTAGTGGGCTACTGTTGCAACAGCATGGAGGGTAGTGGGCTACTGTTGCAACAACACTAGGGTACTGGGTTACTGTTGCAAAAGAACTAGCTGCACCAAGATCTTCCTTTTTGTCATTTAGCTTTATTAAGAATAAAAACACTAAACAGAGTGGCAGGAAGGGCGGGGGTTCAAATCCCAGACTGAGCCCCTTCAATATTTCCTCCCCCCTTCCTCTTCAATCACATAAATGTGGGTAGGTCTACACCTGACATCGATTCCGCGTGCCCACCGATGCGGGTGAGACACCGATGTATTTTAGGCATCCCTTGGATTCGAATTAGAGACCCTATATCTTGGCCTCCCTTAACCAAACCCTCGGACAAGCAACATGAAAACAAATCAATAATAATACATATTGCAAAAACTTATATTTTTTTCGTGTTAGATGAAAAAAAACCTCTTAAAATGGGTTTGAAAGCAAAACTTTTTTTTTAGATTTATCACCCATTTGAACTGGCCAGGGCCGAGTTATGTACACTTTTAATGGGAACGACGTCCCCAAAGTTAAGATGTGGCTAGAGAGAGAGAGAGAGAGAAATCTCTTCTTCTTAAAAAATAATATCGGAAAGTAACTCTGGAAGTTATGAGACACGATTGGCCTCAAAATATTTCTCCCATCTCTCGGCCATCGCCCCCCCTCCCCTTTCACTCCTTAAGCTCCGTAGTTGTTCTCTCTTAGTTCGAAATGAATTATACGTTAGTTGGCGACGTCGCTTCTTCGGCAGACGGATGGGAGGGTAGAAATGAAAGCTTCTCTCTTCTTTTTTTTCCGTGTGAAGGGTAGATGAGGAAGAAGGTCTAAACGGGGAAGGGAATCGTGAGGGGGTACAATATTTAGCGCTCTGTGTCTCTCTGGCGCTATTACTGTAAATCAAAACACACATCCGACTCTTCGCCGTGTCGCATACCTCTTCTTGTATCGTCGCGAGTCACCCAACCACCGCCTTTACGACGACGTTGTCCTCATCTTCCTCTCAACTCTTCTTACGATCAATTTAACAGCGCATGGAGTAGACGACGTCTTCTATCTTAATACTAAAAATAATGGCGATAAATATATATATTTAAAAAGGAAAGAAAGAGAAAGTAAAAAAAAAGCACTGTCGCAATGGAGTCATCCGCCCGTCAAGACTGTTAATGGGGGCGTGGGACTCCTGTGCGCATAAAACATATTTATGGGCCATGGGAGTGCAAAAATATAGCATTCCTTAATATTCTTTTGAAATAAATAAAGCATTCGTTATCTCGACTCTACTGTGAAGATTACTTTACAGTAAAAACATTAAATTTGAGAGAAATCGGAAAAAAGTTTTCATATGAACATTCAAAGAGATGATGGATGTGAGTTTCACTTAAGGTTGACTTTTATAAACAAAATGTAAAAGGTTAAAATAGATACTAATGGCATTTAACATTTTGATAAACTATATATAGTGACGGTGAAACCGGGAAAGCAGGGTGCGAATTCTCCCCTTAGAATAAATTCCTACCACCTACCCCCGTCTAAATTTATTTCACTCCCCTTTGATATTCTCGAATATCAAGCTGAAAGATGGCCTTACATCAAACTCCAAATAGGTTATAGAGGCATCACATTTTCAAAAATGTGCCAGGCGGAGACCATTTAACATAGCTATTGAAAGCATCCTATATTTTACAAATTGCTGTGAGGGGATGACTTCAAATAAAGTTTAGTGATATTTAGTTTAAAAAATATATTTACGCGAGGACCACTTTAAATAGATTTTATGGGCATACAAATTTAAATAAATATATATGACGTAAGACCACTCTAAATAGCTCAAATTTTTACATACTTTCTGGGGTGGTGGCGGCGGCTCTACTTTGTCTTTAGTTTGGGGGACAAAATTTACGGTTTCTGCTAATAAGTGCCTCTATAATCATTATTTAGTCGACATAAAGTAATTAATTTTTAGTTCATTTACTAAAACTTTAGTTCGGTTAAACGCGTTGAATCTCTTACAAATAATTAATTTTGTATTCCTTTCTTTTTAATATTCACGTATTAACATATAATTACCGACTCCTTTTGTGGTTTATGAATTTACAAACTATCTCAACACCAAAGCATATATAATGCTAGCTCTACAACTCAAAACTACTAATTTATTTCTAATGCTATCACAAGTCTTAGAATAACTAATTTGTTGTATTTACTGAAAGTATCATACACTAACTCAGCATGTGTTTTGTTTTGTTTTAGGGACACCCCCGTCCCGCGATGCCCCTCGAGGGATTCACGTGGATCATCGGTGCCGCGATGCCCGTCGCGTGACTCCCAGTGCTCGGACCGAGGGATCCCCAGAGTGGCTCTACCGCCCGTCAGTCCAGTGACCACCTCTTCAGCTGTCCTGCCTCCAACGTTGCTGCCTCCTCACTCCGCCGCTCTGGCCGCCTATCTGGGGGCTGCCGCAGCGCAGCACCAGCACCACAGGCTGCTCATGACGTCACCTCTTCCCGCCGTGTTACCTCGTGGGTCCGTGTCCCCACTCGTCACTTCTTCCTCTTCTCCGCCGCTACTCTCCCTTGTCCCTCCAGGATCTCACGCCATGTCGCCTCCTCCCCCTCCACTCAGATCGCCCGCTGAATTGGATTCCTCCACTGTCCTAGATTTCAGCACGAAGCGTGGAATTTGCAAACCTGAACAAGATAATGATTCTGCACTGAACCTAAGCAAACCTCCAACGCCTGTCCTGCCCGCAGAGTCTCAGCTTAACAGCCCGCTTGATTTGTCCGTGTCCAGCAATAGAAAACGATCTCTAGATGCTTCCTCTCCTATCCCACAGACCCCTAGTCCTCAGCACCACCCACCCTCCTCAAGGAAGAATTCCCGTATGGCAGCACCTTCTGAATATAAACCAGTCGTATCACCGTGGACCTCACCGGTAGTCGCCTCTCACTTCCCTTATTTTGCTGCTGCCGTGGCGGCTGCGAGTAGCTTGTCTCCGAAGAATAACAGTAGCCACAACACTCCGAACCACGGACACTCTGTTGACAATCCTCTCTGGAATGGGAAGATGAAAATGTCTCATGATAGTAAAATGGGAAATTCTGGAACACATTTCGGAGGCATGCCCACACCAAGTGATGCGACAAAAGCTCTTGAAAAAATGAGCGAGTTAAGTAAATTGGGTGGTGAGGACCTCTTCCGATCGTCATCTAATAACGTCGGGGGTGGTGGGGGAGGAGGAGGAGGAGGCAGCAGTAATAGGCATAGCGCCTGGCAATCTCACTGGCTTAATAAAGGTGCTGAACAGGCAAAAGATGTCCTGAAGTGCGTTTGGTGCAAGCAGAGTTTCCCAAGTCTCGCGGCCATGACTGCTCACATGAAGGAAGCAAAACACTGTGGCGTGAACGTACCACCCCCACAGATACAGCCCCCTCCTCCCCCACCGCCACCTCAACAGCAGCATCAACCACCTACGTCAAGTCCTTCGCTATCAGTTAACAGTGGAGGTGGAGGTCATCAATCTGGAGGCAACAAGCCATCTTCTGCTGATCTCAATCTTCTGATCAAGGAGACTATGCCTCTACCGAGGAAACTCGTACGAGGGCAGGATGTCTGGTTGGGTAAAGGAGCAGAACAGACGAGGCAGATTCTCAAGTGCATGTGGTGTGGGCAGAGTTTCAGGTCACTCGCTGAAATGACTAGTCATATGCAGCAAACTCAGCATTATACCAATATCATCTCTCAGGAGCAGATAATATCGTGGAAATCAGCAGATGATGGAGGTAAACCTGGAGGGGGAAACACGCCAGGAGGTGGAGGAGGCGGTAGTGGTGGAGGAGCGGCGAGCAGCCACGTGAGTGCGGTATTGACTTGCAAAGTCTGCGATCAGGCATTCAGTTCGCTCAAAGAGTTGAGCAATCACATGGTGAAGAACTCTCATTATAAGGAACACATTATGAGATCCATAACCGAAAGTGGTGGTCGTAGAAGACAAACAAGAGAGAAGAGGAAGAAATCATTACCGGTTAGGAAATTGTTAGAGCTAGAGCGGGCCCAACATGAACTGAAAAATGGCGAAGGAGGAATGATGGTTGGAGGAGGAGGGGGTAAAATTGGCAGAGAGCCTCCAACCACAGGTAGAATTACGTGTGAAAAGTGTGGTGAGAAAATTGAGACATCCATATTCGTAGATCACATAAGACAGTGTGTGGGAGGGGGTAGTATCGGTACAAATCAGAGAAATCTACTTAAGAGTGCTCTTCTTTCAAGTAATATAATCCCTCCTGACAACCCTCTACCCATTGCGGAGCGAGATTGCAGGAAGAGCTCCTGCGAAGAACCCGTTCCACCAACCACTCCAAGGCACCACAGGTCGCCCTCCATAGCAACAGATCTTTCGAATAAAGAAGGTAACGGAACATCTGCAGCAGGAGATACGTCATCACCCTCTGTCTTGAACGCTATCGAAAAGTTAATAGAGAAAAGTTTTGATTCTCGAGCGAGACATGGGGCAGCAGGATTCGGTGGTGGTCCGGGTGGCGTGGGTGCCTCTCCAATAGGCTCGAGTATTTTGAAACGCCTTGGGATTGATGAGAGTGTGGATTACACCAAGCCATTGGTTGATCCACAAACAATGAATCTTCTCCGCAGTTATCATCACCACCAGCAACAAAACCAGCATCATCAATATAGACGAGAAAGAAGTGGTAGTGAATCTAGCTCACTATCAGAACGAGGCATTGGAAGAGGAGACGCCCTAACGCCAGATAGGAAAGCAGAAATATGCTCAGAACAGCGATTGCCTACCTCATCCTTTTCTCCAAGAACGACTCCAGAAAAAAGGATACAGACCTCACCAAGCCACAACGATCACATAGGGGAAGATGCAATAAAAAAGGAGGTTATCACCGATGACGAAAGAGAAGTTTTATGCAAAGAAACACGCAGAGAGGTGATTGTAAAGAAAGAGGAAGTAGAGGAAGCCGAGGAAGATGAAGATGACAAAGGTAGTTTTCATAGTGGTGGTGGTAGGCATAGGAGAGGAGAGGATGTGCCTCTTAATCCTTCAAGTAGTGGAGTTCATGAAAGTTTGGAAGAAGAGGGAGAAGATCGACAGAACGGACATACAGACAGTGGTAGGCGGAGTCATGGCAGCGTAGGCATGCACAGCCCTGGTACAATGAGCCCTAGGCAACAGGTGCCTCTTGTTGAAGCTGTTAATGTCCCGCCAAGCAGTCCGTGCCGAAATAGCGTGGGTAGCCCCGCCAGCAGTGATCGTTCAGGTACCCCAAGAAGTACTACTAGTGCCGAAAAGAAGCCATCCAGCTTAGGTGCATTATCTTCCATGTTTGACAACCTATCGGGAGTAGGGGGTGGTACAACTTCAGGAGCAGGAGAATCTGCGACGAGCTCTGGCGGAAGGTCTACGAGTAGTCATCCTCTAGCGGCTCTCCAGAAACTTTGTGACAAGACTGAGAGGCATGGTGGGGGAAGCAGGTCCGCGTCGTCGTCATCCGCTTCTGGGAGCGGTGGTCACGCGTCTTCGTCTACCTCTTCTCAAGCTGGAGCCGGTGGCACGACGCCTGGTGCGATACTGGCGTTCAGTTGGGCGTGTAACGACGCAGTCATGACTGCAGACTCTATCATGAAATGCGCTTTCTGTGATACACCGTTCATTTCGAAGGGCGCCTATCGGCACCATCTGTCCAAGATGCACTTCGTGAAAGACGGGGCCATTCCTGACCCGGTAGCGTTAAAGGCTCAAGCGCAGCAAGGCTCGTCCACCAGTGCATCGGCCTCTGGAAGTAAAGCGCACAATGCTAGCATCGCTGGGGGTGCAAACAGCGTCAGTGGAAACAGTAGCGCTCCCAGTTCCAGCGGAAAAAGTCCGCAACAGCAGCTGAACTTTGAGGAGAGTCCTCACTCCAAGTTTCTCAAGTATACCGAGTTGGCCAAACAGTTGTCCAGTAAATACGTATAGTAGTCTGTAGAACGTTTTATTAAAAACTTCCAACTATTTGTTTATTTGTAAATATTTTACGAAAACTACGAAAAAAATAATAATTTAAAGTGAGATTTAATCTTCAAAGTTCGGTATGTGTGTATGGAAGTGTGATTGTGTTAGTTAAAAAATAAAGAAAAAATGAAAAGAGCTATTCATCGTTAGTTTTTTGCCCGTTGTCATTCCTTTTGTTTGACTTGTAGATAAGATAACTTGTAATGAACACAGATCTCCCACCCGTGAATAAATTGTCAATGATTTGGTTTTTAGGGACAAATGTGTAAATTATAATGTTTTGAAGTTTAAAAAAAAACTTTTTGAAAGAAAATAATCTTTAGGCATTTAATCTAATATGATGACATATCTTGGGATGTACTTGTAACAAAAGTAATAGCTTGTAGAAAACTGAATCTATGCAGACAAAAGTTCTGAATTCTTATTTGTACACACAAAACTTAAACACGTTATCAATTATTTTTAAAAAACATGAATATATTTTGGATTTCTTGCAATCTTATCATTTTTGTATTAGTAAATAACCCTGTATTTGTTACTGAAACCACCATTTAATTATTATTATTTTGAGAAAACCCATTTTTCAAAACATTCATGTTTCAACGAATGATCAAGTGATTTACCATTTTATTGCAATCTTTGTATATTAAAAAATGTATTGGTGATTATTTTCTTGTGATACTGATAGTTGTTACATAATATTGTGATTAGAAAGTATTTGTGTACATAGAATCATAGTTGTGATTACAAAAAAGGAAAAATCTACATACAAATGCGATTGACAAAATGAATTTTTTATTTCCAATATAAAATGTAATTTCTTGTTTTCTCTTACATTTTTATTAGTCGTGAGAATGGTAGACTTTGGGTGGTTCGATTATTTAATACACAAATAACGGTATACATGCATATTATACCAATTCAGTGATGATAGTCTTAAATTAAAGAACATTCGTATACGTATCTCATAAAATATCCAACTCTTCCTTCTCTTGACTAAATAAGAAATTTAAGTAAATATTAAACTATGTATATTTAAAAAAAATGAGAATCTCAAAACAAAATGAAAATAAAAACAAAAAAGAACAAAATGTATACGCCAGCTCGAATAATCAAGCTAAAAGCTCACATAATTTTTTGCCAAAATATTTTATCAGTATTTTTGTTTCATTTAAAAGTTTTTGTAATGAAAAGAAAAATATCGTTAATGTTCAAAAAGATGTGTTTCATACGCTCAAAATTTAAATAATACGCCTAATAGTTCTTAAAAGGCTGCTATTATAATTATTATGTCTTTAATTGTTCAAATTGCATTTTGTTTTTGCCAACATGCATAATTATTTATTGCATATTCTGTGAATGTAATATAAGTTAATAAATCTAAACTATATTACAGATTAAAAGTCGTTTTATTTCCCATAAAAAGCAACTTTCCTAAATTCTTACTATGCAAATAAAACTTTGTAGCATAATGATAATCATATACATGACCTGAATGTATGAGAAAGATCAGCTTTGGCATACATGTACACTACATTTTTTTTCGAACGGACCCATTAGATAAGTTGAAAAAAAGTTAATATTTTCATTCAAGTATTCATAGGTCAAGTCATATGATTTGCAGCTGTCATTTTTAATAGATATCATCACTTACTCTGTGGCATTAGTAACTGAAAAGTTAATTGCCGCACTAACAAAATTTCGTCACCTATCCCTATCTTGAACTAGTTATTTCCAGGACACCTCTTTACACCACCCCATCTTCCTATAAAATAATAATATAACCTGTTTCGGTGGCCGCATGGTCTAATTAATCAATCGTGTTAAACCAGTTGACCGATGACAGGGAGATCGAGGTTCGAATCCCGGTCAATTGTAACGAGGGTGGTTTTTCCAAAATTGTTTTCCAATCCTCGTCCACGAAAATGCGGGTATGCTTCCTCTATATTCAACCTTACTCATCCCTAATTCATTAGCGTAAATATGCGTACAGCTTAAACTGGTGGTAAGAGGCGGTGCTAAAAAAAACAATATATTAGTAATATTTTATTTATTATTTAGCACCGCGTCTTACTACCCATTCGGATTATACGCTTTAAGTACTAATTACGCTAATGGATTAGGAATTAGGAAGGTTGAATTAGAGGAAGTGAACCCGCATTTGCGTGGAGGGAGAGTGGAAAACCGTTTAGGAAAAACCAGACCGAGATTCGAACCTTGATCTCCCCGCCCTAAGCAGTCGAGCTCAACACGACTAGCGCGTTAGCCAACTACGCCATCGAGGCGGGTTATATGTCATTAATGTTGACCGTAAAAAAGTGTGTATTTTTAAAAGTTGTTTCAAATTTCCATTTGTAATAAAATCAAGGTGTAGTTAGGGATGTGCACCAAGGGCACATTTTTCCAAATTATTTGCTAATTGCTCTCCTCCGCCCAATGCCGTTGCTCGACCATCATTTGACTCTTAATCTTAGAAAATAATTAAGCTCTCCACAGTGAAATAATAAACAAATCGCTTCTGCCTTCCTAATAATTAATCTGAGAGTTGAGTTAGTGCTTGTACAAATAAAAAATGAAAAAAGTTTGGAATCGTCTACGTTCGAGGACAAGGGGAAAGAGAGGCCAAGTATATTGGCATCACAATAGGTTCATAAATTGTTCAAAATCTGAACGATGAATATTTCATTCTTCTTGAACGTGGGGAATGTGTTTATTATTCTGACAGGCTGGTCCTGTATCTTAATTATACGTGCGTGTGTGCACGAGGTTGTGGGAATCAGACTCTCGGGAGCCCCGCGTGATCAAACAGAGATATACTCGTGAAAGGTGGAATTAGCTTGATTTTCAAACTATATTCGAGATTCAACTCACCCGCTGATTAAGTGGGGAGGGATCACGAATTACCGTCCGTATTTTTGTTGTTTTTTTAATTTAAAAGGTGACCTGGCGTTCTAGGGGTAAGGTGTCAGACTTCTATGCTGGCGGCCGGGGTTCAATCCTCGGTCCCGGCACAGATTTATCTGATTACCAAACCCTTCCTTCACCTCTGACAAGACATCTTGTGAATGTGAGGAATGCCAGGCCTCCACCGTGGTTCGGATTCCACGTTAAACTGTAGGTCCTCCATTTCATCTCACAATCACCCTACCATTACACATTAGCGTAAGTGCGTATAACTCGAACGGGTAGTAAGACGCGGTGCTAATAATAATATAATTAAAACAGTATTTTTCGGCCAAAATGAATAAAAAATTTAATTCAATAGATACATTTTAGTTTGACTTTCTACATCCCGCTTCGGTATTCCAGTGGTCTTAACGCGTCACAGAAGCAATAGACTGGACTGCCGATGACTGGGAGATCGGGGCTTGGATACCGGTCGGGTGTTTTACACCTAAATATGGTCTTCCATTCAAATTCGTGCGCACTTCCTCTATATTCAACCTTCCTCATCTCTTACACAGCGTAATTATTACATTTGCTGATAAATTGAACGGGTAATAGGACGTGGTATTAAAAGAAACAAAAAAAGTTATATCGATTACAGTTATTGAAAATTAGTCATGAACATCGCGGAATCTGAATAATCCGTTTTGTTTTTTTTTCATTTAAAAAGTTGTGTGTTCAAATATAGTTTTGCTCTTAAGAAATAATCAAGAACTGTCTAAATTTCAAGATTTATTAAACTAAGACAAAACATTGCTATTGTAATAATATTTTTATTTTTTGGCCAAAAATTGGTTTATATAAGAATTTAAAAAATTTGACTTTAAAATCGCGTTCCTTCCTATTCCTCCTTAGACTGGTTAAACGACATAGAGCAGTCGGGAATAGGTGAGCGAGTAGCACTCATGATGCTGATATGACTTGGAAGGCCAGTGTTTTTAATCTGGCTGGGTCCTTTTTTTATTCGAATGTGATTTTTAACACAATGTGTAAAGGTGGGTCAATACAGTTCCGTTTGGTTTAACATTTTATGCTGTCCCCTTCGACTAAAGAAAAGTATCTATTCAGATTGGGTTTATATTGAACTAGCTATATTTGGGTTTCTTATTCTATCTCCAGGCTAATACTGGTTTAGTATCGTAATTAATTCTCTCTCTGTTCCATTAGAATAATCGAGTGATCTAATTTTATTAATAGGGATGAATCTAACTTGAAATTTCTCCACAACTTATGATATCAACACAATACTTACAAACTAAATTAATTCTAGAACAGTAATAGCCTCCTGAACCTGACGTCGGATTATAATTGTTTTTGAAAGAGGTAAGTTAAATTTTCACCGATTCAAGTTTTATCAACCGTATATTCGAATTCGGACCCTTGGGCTAGAAGACAGACACGCTCTTGATTTAACTAAGAAGCTGTGTCTAGTAAATTTTACTAGATAGCCCATTTTCACATAAACCTGAACAAATAGTATTATTATTATTAGCACCGCGTCTTACTACCCGTTCGGGTTATACTCACGCTAATGTGTAATGGTAGGGTGATTGTGAGATGAAATGAAGGACCTACAGTTTAACGTGGAATCCGAACCACGGTGGAGACCTGGCATTCTCCACATTCACAAGATGTCTTGTCAGAGGTGAAGGAAGGGTTTGGTAATCAGATAAATCTGTGCCGGGACCGAGGATTGAACCCCGGACCCCCAACACAGAAGTCTGACACCTTACCCCTAGACTGCCAGGTCACCTAACAAATAGTAAGATGTGCTGATAAAACATTAGCTAAGCTTACTAATAAAATATTTAGGTTATTGGCTTACAAAACGAGAAGTAGATAGGGAATGTTTTTGCCAATTTAAAATGTAAAATAAGGTTTGCAAAAAAAAAAAAAAAAATTTTGGATTTACTTTTCAAACAATTGCTTCTGCCAATTACAGGATGGAAGGACATTTAATAAATATGTCCAATGAAGGCAATAAATGTCGACATTTTAACGGAATTTAAGTGCTTTTCAGTTAATTTTATAAAAATTGTAAACTTTAAAAATACCATAGTTCTCAGATAATAAACAATAATAAATAATAAGGTCCCGAATTTAAGAATTTTTTTTCAAAAAANACATTAAAAATGCTAAAAAAAAAAAAGACTCAAAAATGTAAATGAAAACTTTAAAGAATGCACACAAGAAGATAACTTTAATAAGGCCTTTACAAATCGAATCCAAAATAGACCTGTTTGCAATTAAAAACTTTAAGCAAATTCTTGCACCTTGTGACATGGACAAGTGATTTACAAAATACCTCTTCCATAATCAATAAATAACTTCCCCAACCACAAAGTTCATTTGAATCCGGCATTGTCTTGCCAGTATGAAAACTGTGTTGAAAAGTCATATGAGAATTCAATAATTCTACAAAAACACTTTATTTAACATAAATAAACCAGTAAAAATTATTCAAAGCATGAAAATATGAATTAAAAATCCAAAATGACTAAAAAACCAACTACAAAATATACAGTTATACATCGAGAGGCGAATAAAAAGTTTACACATGAGCAGTGTTTGACTTACCAAATAAATAAAATATGACGTCATCAAAATCCGGGCGTTGCACTGGTTATAATTAACTTAGGTTTTACCGGTATGGTATGATTTTGGTAGGAAGAACAGTAAAAGTCAGTTACTAAAACCATTTTAATATATTCATACATCAAGTCATGTTATCTGCAGCTGTCACTTTTGAAAGATATCGTTAATACCTATAAAATTACACAGATAAGAGAATGAAATGTTATCAATGTTGGGTGTGAATAAATATGTTTGAATTTTCTAAACTGTTCTTCCAATCAAAATCAGGGTATTGTTTGATGATCTCTATTATTATATTAATAAATACTTTTTACTCGCTTCAGTGGTCGAATGGTATAAGGCGTCAATTCTGTTATAGTGACCTGCTGATGGTTGGGAGAACGGGGTTCAAATGCCAGTCGGGTATACTAGGAGTATTTTTCCCAAAATGATTTCCCACTCTCCTTCCACATAAATTCGGGTAGAATACCTCTTAAGTTCTTTCTTCCTAATCCCTATCCCATTATAGTAATTATCATACTTGCGTATAACATGGACAGGTAGTGAGACGCGGTGGTAAAACAAAACTTTTGGTTAAATTAAAAATAACAGTTTTATTATTATTATTGTTATTAGCACCGCGTCTTACTAGCCGTTCGGGCTATACGCACTTACGCTAATGTGTAATGGTAGGGTGATTGTGAGATGAAATGGAGGACCTACAGTTTAACGTGGAATACGAACCACGGTGGAGGCCTGGCATTCCCCACATTCACAAGTTGTGAATAATACACGTCTTGTCAGATGTGAAGGAAGGATTTGACAATCAGATAAATCTGTGCCTGGACCGAGGATTGAGCCCCGGACTGCTAGCAAAGAAGTCCGACACCTTACCTCTAGACCACCAGGTCACCCTATTAATAGTAGCACAGTGGCTTTGCCTCTAACCAAGAACGTGCTATTAAATAGGTTGGAATTATACCAAAATTTACAATAGTTAGCCCAAAAGTTCATACAAACAAGAGAAATGAGTTTACCATATTCAACAACGAGATGTTATAATTATATCTAATGAGTGGTCCAGTACGGTATATTATCGTAATACCGTCTTCACACGTGTGAACTTGGGCTCAAAGGAAGTGTCACACGATGAGTAATAGCTCAACACACACACACTAACCTTTCAACGTGTCTTTGACGTCACACTCCGACTCTTCTGACGTCGCTCGAAAACGCGAAACTTTATGGTTCGTGATCAAAACGTTTCGACTTTTCTTACCTCGTTTATAGATATTATGTATGTCTTTGAGGATAATTTAAAAAAAAAATGCAGTTTTGGTTCACCTGGGGAGTTTACTTTCTAATAATAAAAACAACTATTTTCAGTAACAGTGGTTTCACACTGTCTACGAAATACAAGAGCAAAAAATTAACCATGTGACGAGTTCTAAATCAATAACACACTTTTCAACCTCGTTGGCGTTACTTGAGATAACTTCGGCTTTACCCGCCTCTGTGGCGTAGTTGGCTAACGCGCTAATCGTGTTGAGCTCGACTGCTGAGGACGGGGAGATCGAGGTTCGAATCTCGGTCGGGTGAACTGAGGGGGGGGGGCGGGTTCCTAAATGGTTTTACACTCTTCCCCCCACGCAAATGTGGGTTCACTTCCTCTAATTCAACCTTCCTAATTCCTAATACATTAGCGTAATTAGTACTTAAAGCGTATAACCCGAACGGGTAGTAAGACGCGGTGCTAAATAATAATAATAATAATAACAACTTCGGCTTTAATTTTTCTGCGCTACAACATCAGCACGGGAAGACTCAATCAAATTTCAATACCAACCGAATCAATACTTGCATGCGCCTACAAAGCGAGATACAAGCAGAAAGCTGCGTCTACCGTTGTGATGAAAGTTTAAATAGCTCGTTTAACGGAAAGAGTGTGTGTGATTCTAGTTTTGTGATGATTTGTTTTATTCCACAAGGCAATAATATTAAATCATATACTATCATTTTAATATTAAACGGGTGACCTGGCGGTCTAGGGGTAAGTTGTCAGACTTCTATGCTGGCGGCCGGGGTTCAATCCTCGGTCTCGGCACAGATTTATTTGATTACCAAACCCTTCCTTCACCTCTGACAAGACATCTTGTGAATGTGGGGAGTGCCAGGCCTCCAGCGTGGTTTGGATCCCACGTTAAACTGTAGGTCCTCCATTTCATCTCACAATTACCCTACCATTACACATTAGCGTAAGTACGTATAACCCGAACGGTTAGTAAGACGCGGTGCTAATAATAATAATATTATTAAACATCCCCTGGAAAATAAACAATATTGATAATCAGCTATTTCTAGTTTGTTTCGCAAAGCATTATGGGTCAACATACGTTTCTCCTATCGTGTCGTGTGAACCTTAAAGACACTCGGGCAGATTCTGCCCTCTATTTTCGTCAATCGTGAGAATCAATCTCACGGTAATAGAATGTAGGGGACGCGAGAAAAGGCCAGTATTTTTGCAGTTTTTATAGTAAAACTTTCTTTGGGCCAAAATAAATCAAAGATTTTTTCCAGTTAAGACATAGAACTTAATTTTCTTCACATAGTGATATCAACATTTCTTCAATATCTGTTAAAGGTGTTCTGGAATTTAATTACAGATTTTTATCGTCATTTAAAAAGTTTATCATCTAATGCACGAGAGATATTCAAGAACTGTTGATATCACCATATGAATAAAATTAAACTCTATTTTTGTACTGGAGCGATATTTAATTTATTTTGGCGAAAACAATGTTTTTATATACAAAATTGCAAATACGTCGCCCTCTTCTCGCCCTCCCCCCCTACACTCACACCTTAGTAATCGCATTGAGTGAAGAGTCAGCGTATCATGCTATACGGCCAGCCCCTTCTCGACAGCAGAAGTTGCAACCCTAACTACACGCGTGGGAGGGGGGACTGCAGCATCGCAGCCTAGAAGCGAGTCCTTTTAACAGTCGGTTGGTTACCTGGCGGTCTACGGGTAAGAAGGTGTCAGGCTTCTGTGTTGGGGGTCCGGGGTTCAATCCTCGGTACCAGTAGGCCTACATATTTATCTGATTACAAAACCCTTCCTTCACCTCTGACAAGACGTGTATTAATCACAACTTGTGAATGTGTGGAATGCCAGGCCTCCACTATGGTTCGGATCCCACGTTAAACTGTAGATCCTTTAGTCAGTTTTCTGAAACTGTGACTTCCCCTTTTTAATATTTCTTTTTTTAAATTAGAAACTATAGATCATAATTTTATAATTTTATATTCGTTGTTTAATATTTCATTTTATAATAAAACAAATATGATGAACATTGTCTTGGTAAAATGACGGCAATAATAATATATATTATATATTATAATAATCGTTTTATTATAAAATGAAATATTAGACAACGAATATACAATTATAAAAGTATGCTCTATAGTTTCTAATTTTAAAAAAATATTAAAAAGGGTAAGTCACCGTTTCAGAAAACAATCTCTTTCGACATAAATTTCACAAATTCTACCAAACAAATGTTCAAAAGCAAAGACTAATATTTAGGTAAACTACATTTAAATGTGTACACTCTTTTATTAAATTAATTTAACGTCAGTGGACACAAGAACTAAACGTTAAGCTTGCATAGCCTAGTTCGCCGATGATGGGGTGGTAAGGCTTCAAATCTCAGTCAGGTACATTGAGGGTGTCTTTCCTAAATGGTTCCTTAATCTAAACTATTCCTTAATCATTGATAAGCCGGGATGTTAAGATGAGGTGCAAAAAAATGATTTAAACTCTTTATTTACTTTTATTTAGCAGCCCGTCTTACTACCCGTTCGGGTTATACGCTCTTTATTTTTTAACACATCAAAAACCCAATGATGGCAGATCATATAAAAAACAATCATAAAAACTAAATTAGTGGGTACACACCATTAACTATGAAAAGTAGCGGTCTTACCTTGACATATTACACTATGACCCTGTTTAACTGTAGGGAGCGGATTCTTAGGCACAAAAAATGTTTAAAATAGGCAGGCAAATAGGCATCAAAAGTATGGGATTTAGGCACTAAAATATTAACTTTAGCAATAAGCAACGTAAAATTGATTTTATTACCTATTTTATTATTGCATTTCCGAGTCACATTTTTTTTTTTGCATCACGTTTCACCATGTCTTGTTTGGATTATATGCATATTTTGTACTAGCTGCTGCCCGCGACTTGGGTAAAGATTCATATCATGATACGGATAAAATCACTTTTTGTTCGCATCCGTGTTTTAGTTGACTAATTTCAACAAAAAACGTTTATTGTAACATAACTATAATAATTACATATATTGTCTCACGGACTTTTTTGTTCACATTAGTAAGAACGTTCAATATGTATAGTATTTTTTTATGTAATACCAATAGCTTTTGCAGCGCACGTGGAGAAAGCATATTTTTAGGCAATTTTTTTATACCTTGTGTAAAACTATCGACATTTTTATGAGGAATAAATTACATTTTCAAAATAAAATATAGCCTATGTTACTCGCTGATAATGTAGCTTTATATTGGCGAAATAATTTTTAAAATCGGTCCAGTAGTTTTTGAGTTTATCCATTACAAACAAAAAATCAAGTCTTTCCTCTTTATAATATTAGTGTAGACTAATTGCGCTAATATGTTATGGATTATAAAGGTGTAATTTATAGGAAGTGTATCTGCACTTGCGTTGAGGGAGAGTGAAAAACCATTTGGTAACAAACACCTCAAGTACACCGAATCTCAATCTCCCCCTCATCAGCACTCCATTCTACTGCGAGAGTTACGTCTTAGCCCATTCGACCACTGAAGCGGGTCACATGCTGTTAATCACTAGCTAGTGTTCTACATTTTCACTTGTGAAATTTTTTCTTTTTCAAATAGAATGTTTTTCATGTAAAAGGACAAAATTCCAAATTTCTCGTTTTCAAATAAGTCGAACGTCTCACCTGCCGTTTCCTCCCAAGATGTCTGCCCCCGCTACCACCGTCCTCCACATAAGTTGCACTCTTTAGAAGATATTAACAAGTGTAGATCTTCAAACCTATTCCAAACAAGTATACCACAAGCCAAAAACTTACAGATTTTAAGAAACCGGACTCTCTCTTTTTCATTCGTTATGGATTTTCTAATGGAAAAGAGTCCAAAGCCGCACTTATTAATAAAATAGACAAAAACCAATAGAATATACAATTATTATTATTATTATTATTATTAGCACCGCGTCTTACTACCCGTTCGGTATATAAGCACTTACGTTAATGTGTAATGGTAGGGTGATTGTGAGATGAAATGGAGGACCTACAGTTTAACGTGGAATCCGAACCACGGGGGAGGCCTGGCATTCCCCACATTCACAAGATGTCTTGTCAGAGGTGAAGGAAGGGTTTGGTAATCATATAAATCTTTGCTGCGACCGAGGATTGAACCTCGGCCGCCAGCACAGGAGTCCGACACCTTACCCCTAGGCTGCCAGGTCACCAACTATATACAATTATTAACATATTATACTCGTAATAACATGAGAGGCATATATATGTCAACTGCCTATGTTCTACGATTAAGGAAAGGAAAAAGTAAAAATAGGCAGAATCCATTCCCTACTTATAAGCTAAACTATAGAGGATCCAAGCAAGATCTTGACAGATTACATACACTATGGCCTAATCTCATAAGCTACACCATAGTGGAACGAATCAAGGTAAGCTTGATATCATCCAGGGTGAACGGAGGGTACTTATTATTACTTCACTTTACAGTATTTTTTTTTTCTTGAAATGAAATATTTATGTTACGATACAGAAAAAGTAATTAGTTAATATGAGTCCCTAATTTTATAAATGTGTGTTATTTATACAGAATCTTATAAGCAGTGACAGAAACCAGTTTTTTTTTAAAAAAAATCTCAGTTTATTTCCAGGTCACTCCGAATGTCCGCCGTCAACAAATCATTCAACGTCGATTTCGCAACAGAAAGTGTCTCGTACCGTGGCAAACTCCTATCAATCACGACGCAGACGGACAGACGGACAAACACACACATTTTTATTTAGTGGTCCTTTTATTAGGACATTCCTTCAGTGCCCCCCTTTTTCGCCTCGGCCATGAAACACTACATAAATAATAGCCCCCACCACTATAAATAAATAAAAACCGACCACAATGTATGCTTTATTATTTGTGTGTTGCCTGAGTATAATGTATTCTTGTCAGGTGAGGCGAGGATAATGAAGGAGGGGGACGAAGCGATGTCGTTGTTTTTTCAAGAAGTTTTTAAAAATAAAAAGAGTGGGGGGGGGGGGGAACCCCAACAAAGAGGGAGTGGGGAAAGAAAGGGGGGACGGTTGGGGGTGAGACTTACAAAAAAAGAGA
>CABEEJ010001698.1:0-43326 GCA_901482245.1 Timema douglasi
TCGGGAATAGTGTAGCTTGCCAACGGTGAAAGAATTTTTTAAATCGGTCCAGTAGTTTCGTAGCCTATTCATTTCAAACAAACAAAAAATCAAATCTTTCCTCTTTATAATATTATAAGTAATAAGTAATATAAGTATGACAAAGTGAATATGTGTGTATGTGTGTGTGTCACCTTACCTTAAACCCATATTAGTTAAAATTATAAACCTATATTTAAGTAGTGTGTAACTGTTTGAAATGATAATATTAATAGTATACTTGTTTCTCGTTTCTACGCATATCATAAACAGCTCAAATAATTTTTTTACTAAAGCTATATTAACTACACATGTTATCAATAAAGCTTAACATTTACTTTTCTGGGCTATTTAATATTTTATTCTGGCAATGTTGCCATCTACTTCTTGTCTTTGATTTTACAAGGATTTCAAAACAACATATTCTAGAGATTTAAAAAAAAAAATAACAACATTTTCCTACTAGTTATTTATTTATTTATTGACAAACAACGAGTGATTAATAAATATTATTTAAAATATTCATAGCATATAACAGAAACATAAAGTTTTTTGATGACAATCACCAATATTATTTAGGTCTTGTGAGATGTACAAGTAATTAAGCGGAACTCGTCTGGTATGGTTGGTTGATGCGGTTTGAGTTCTAACACGGCCCTATTAAACTGACCCGCCTCGGTGGCGTAGTTGGCTAACGCGCTTGTCGTGTTGAGGTCGATTTCTGAGGACGGGGAGATCGAGGTTCGAATCTCGGTCGGGTGAACTGGGGGGGTTTCCTAAATGGTTTTCCACTTTCCCTCCACGCAAATGCGGGTTCACTTACTCTAATTCAATCTTCCCAATTCCTAATCCATTAGAGTAATTAGTACCTAAAGCGTATAACCCGAACGGGTAGTAAGACGCGGTGCTAAATATTATTATTATTACTATTAAACTGAGGGTATTTCCAACTTTCCCGCCACACAAATGCGGATAAAATTACCGCTCATAAATACTTTCCTTATTCCCACCATCTTTAGCGTAATTAAATTATTGTATGACATGTCGCCGGTAACTCCAATGACGTTAGCAGAGTTTGTGAAATAAGGCTACGGCAACATGAGCACGACTAATTATTTAATTCACTTTTTTTAATCATCACACTTTGTCCTTCGAGGTATATCCTACAGCGTGGTTTGGATTTAAATCGCTTACAATCCAAATAATAGGCAGACTTTGGAAGGAAGACGTTACCGAAACGTCCCAAACCAATTATATAGTGATGAGGCGTTTCACACATAATTTTAATATTTGAATAAGTTTTGTACATTGTTAAATTCTCAATATTTATGGATTCTTCAGAATTTACCTCCTCCTCCGTTGTCGGTGGGCACGCAGGTGACTCTGGATGTGAGTACTCTGATGTCTGGTACTCAGGTGACTTTGACGGTGGGTACGCTGGTGACTCTGGGGGTGGGGGCGGTGGCTGCAGTGTCGTGAAGGGTTTTGGCGTGTGGTGTAGTGCTCGGAAGGGTGGTGGAGGCCTGGGAAACACGGCCACAATGTCCCTTTTGTGGAAATTGTACACAGCACATGTCATATCACACAGGTAAGTCTCCTCGATTCTCTCGTAGGGTAGTACTTCAGTCACTCTGATCGTGTGACAGCTAAAATCACAGAACTCGATGTAGCCTCGCTCCTCTCCGTCTTGATTCACTACTTTGTAAATCACATGTCTCTTACTCATGGCCAAACTGTAAATATTTTCTGCTGTCATATAGGCATACCCCACTATCGTATGATCCATAAACATTAAATTAATATTGCCGTTTCTAAGCATGGTTAGTGTACCTGACCACTAAATGCATTGGATGACTTTTGGAGTCTTTAACCTGTCCACTGTGCAATTCAGTATTATTATTATTATTATTATTATTATTAGCACCGCGTCTTACTACCCATTCGGGTTATACGCACTTACGCTAATATGTAATGGTAGGGTGATTGTGAGATGAAATGGAGGACCTACAGTTTAACGTGGAATCCGAACCACGGTGGAGGCCTGGCATTCCTCACATTCACAAGATTTCTTGTCAGAGGTGAAGGAAGGGTTTGGCAATCAGATAAATCTGTGCCGGGACCGAGGATTGAACCCCGGTCGCCAGCACAGAAGTCTGACACCTTACCCCTAGACCACCAGGTCACCAATTCAGTAGTACACGTCTTAAACTATTTCACTGATGCTAAACTTGTTATAGCTTCCAGTGAAGGTGTGTTTTCAACGGCTCGATGCTGCTGCCCATCTCTCAAACGCGTTCAAAGTTCACAATTGTAGGTGTACCAGGTTTTACTCTGGCGCAGGTAAATATCAATTTTTTCCTTATTAAGATCATACACGTCTTCATCCGTTAGATTACCAAAACGACAGGGTAAAAATACACAAAACTCACCATCTAGATATGCTATTAGGCGTCTCCCGAACTTTGTATTGACAGCTTTTAATTTATCCACCGAGTACTTTTGATCGGTGATTAGATCACACAAGTTTACGGTCTACATGGTGTAAACAATATTTATCAGCTACTTTAACTTGTCCATATTGATCCTCTCTACAGACGCTTATAATTAGTCGACCAAGCGCCCCTCTATATATTCACCCTCCGATCGACACTGGATGTGGAAAGGGGGTGGGGAAAATCACAGTGAGACATTGCCAATAGTTCACACTTTATGTTAGACAATCGCCGAGATATGATACTCCCCCCGTCCTCGTGGGCTGGCACGTCACGGGAAAAGTGTCCAAGACATTCCACGTCAGTCCCATCTATTGGGCACACACAGAATTAAATGGGCACACGTTGAAATTTAATGGACACACATTGAAATCTAATGGGCACACATTGAAATCTAATGGGAACACATTAAAATCTAATGGGCACGCATAAAATACCGATGGGCACACATTAAAATCTAACGGGTTAAACCCATCAGCTCTAGGATACTGTGGTGGCCTCTGTCTAACGATGCCTGGGTCCGGGAGAGAGGGTATGTGGGTGGAAGGGAATAATGCCAAATTAACTGGATGTGGAAAGTAGGTTAATTGACATCACAATACACACTCTCGTTCACGAAAAAAACCTCGGGGGTGGTTGATGACAGGATGTGGATGGGGGAATAACGGTAAATCAACCGGATGTGGAAAGTAGGTTAATTGACATTACAATATACACTCTCGTTCACAGAAAATAACCTCAGTTGTGGTGGATGACAGGATGTGGGTGGGGGAGTAATGGTAAATTAACTGGATGTGGAAAGTAGGTTAATTTACATCCCAATACACACTTTCGTTCACGGAAAATAGCCCCGGGGCTGGAACGATAACGAGTAATGAATGCCCTGGGGCACCCATCTCGGTTTTCCACCCTACCTCCATACAAGTGTGAGTTCACTTCCTGTATATTCAACCTTCCCAATGCATAACCCATTAGCGTAATTAGTACTTAAGCGTATAACCCGAACGGGTAGTAAGACTTGGTGCTAAGTATTAAAGTATTACAAGACTATATAATATGTATAGGTTGATAGAAGATAGTTTTGTGTTCATTCCAGTAAACAACAAACTCGTGTGCTGTCAAAGATTTTGCCGATATTTGACATAAGCGCAGCATCTGATTGGCAATATATCGGCTACCTCGGTAGTCTCCATCATTCTTGGAGGATCTAGGACTGGAGAGGATCTTGGAGGAACAAGGTTGAACCAAGGAGGATATGAACTGTAAATAAAGTTGTAAGCCAAACATTGAGGCTATAAACTGGAGATAAATCTCTAACCCAAACACAAGCTGGTCAAGGAGGAGGAAATAATCTGGATAGGAAATACCAAGACATACATGAAAATAAAACGCCATATTGTTCTGTCATAATAATGTTTTCAATATTCCATATCGTGTTTTATCGTAAAAACCCTTTATAATAGTATCCATAGTTAAAGCAATTTTCTTATCATTATAGTTTTATAAGGTTTCCATTAGCCAAAAGATACATAAAGCAGTGGGTCAGTCAATCTTAATTTATAAACAACAATGACTCGATTGGGCATGCGCCAATAAAACCCAAGTTTTTTAATCTTCATGCTAAGTCATCTTGGATATGATGCGGCCCAACTGTTGTCATAGTGGCACACCCAACTGTTGTCAATATGCCATTCAACTGTTGTCATGATGTCACCCAACTGTTGTCATGATGTTGTCGCACCAAGTATACAAGGGAAATTATTTTAACCAGATTGATAAAATGATTAGAATAACAAAAATAGATTTTTTATAACAGAAACTTAACAGATATGATTGATTACAATAGATATTGTGACGTAATTTGCCACCCTACCTTTTATTTCCCTATATTTTTATAATTTTTGTGAATAATTTCCAATTTATTTTCGTGTGAAATTAAGGAATTCAAAGTTCGGCCGCTGTGTCACCGGCCTGACTAATATCACTATTTACATCCATCAATAAAATAAAAGGACGGAAGGAACAACGTATAACATTGTTTTAAATAATTTAAATAAGGAATTTTGATTTAAGGAAGAACACGTATCTTTTTTTTAAACATATTACTTATCCTTCTAAGAAGTTTGTTTGACTCTCGTATTTATTTTCAACGTCGACTATGATTGTTTTAACGCATGCGCAGTTCTATCAAACACGTGAGTGGTGGATCTCGTGATTGTAAAAGAAGAAAAAAGAAGAAAAAAGGCTCAATGTAAATAACTCAAAACTAGCGCACTTTTCAATTTTGACATATAGAAATAAACATTTAATTATTTTATGAAAACATTGTTCCCATTCATTGGGATATATTTCAATTATGTATATTAAACCTGCATTGTATTTGATTTTTATCCCTAGTCCATAGCCAACATTTTATTTTGTTTTTATATATTAGTTTTCTCTTTGGACTTGGAAGTAAAGAATATAAAAATTTTAAATTTTATTTTGGAAGACTTTCTGAAGGAGACTGGGTCTTCTTTCTCGATGTTGGTCTATCATGGAGCCAAATCTGTGGAGCTACTAATTCAAATTATTTTTAAAGTGAATTAATGGTTGTAAATTAAAGTACAAGTAGCAAAAATCGAAAGCTAAGTGCGTGTGCAAGCACTAGACTGTTTATTTTCGTTTAAATTATGGAAGAATTTGCATTACTAAAGTGAAACAAATTTCTGAAGTTGGTGTTTCAATATGGACTAATTCATGGGTGAGGTCAAACCAACTCTTCAACTTTAAAGTCATGTGATTTTTATTTTCTCCTATCAAAATCAGAATTCATTTACGAACTTTCAGAAATACAAACTAATGCTGAGAATTAAGTAACATTTTACTTTATGTCTAATTATAAATTTTATTGATTAAATAATTTTCCTCTTCTTTTTGGTTTCAACAATATTATTTTTACTTTGTTAAATTAGAATTATAGCTATCTGGAATTCCATAGGTAGGATTTGGATGTGGTAAAAAGGAAACAACAATAAACCCACAAAAGTCCCAACAATTGTTATTTTATACATCTATTTTTATTGTAGTCTAAATTACATTTTTTTCCCAACAGTTCATTTTGTTGTTGTTAAAGTGTTCATGTTTTATTTTAAGTATTCCCCAGTAGTCTCGCGTGTTGAGAGTCGTCGTGCCACTGTCTGAATTAGCCGAGGTAAATGTTTTTTTTCTTTTGATTATTATTTTTCTCCTAGATACTAGGAGTAGCGCCCAACAAAAACACAATTTTTATACATCTTGATGTTAACTATTGTTATATAAACAGGATTCAGAAGACACTGATATTAAACCAGAAAACCATATAAATATATAACACAAGTTTTGTTTGTTATTTTTCACTACAATATACAAAAACATAAGATAGAATTTCCAAATTAATACTGTCTTGTCGCAACACGGGCAAGATCAAATGCAGTAAGCTTGAAGAGCAATGTTCAATAACAAAACAGCTGGACTGACGCCAGGCTACGGTCAGCTGATTCTAAAAGAAAAACAGGGGTGTAATTATAAACAAAAGTTAACTGGAAATGATCTACATATAGTATTATTAACACATTTATAATTTAAGCTAACTTGCTTGATTAGGACTTAAGAAAAATCCTTAAGAGATATTGTATAATGAATAGCAATAGAAAGGTTATTTGATTTCATTGGTAGATGGCTAACGTACAGGTGTCTAAACACAATAGTACTATGGCCGGTCCTTTCCCTATTGGTACTGCGAGAGCATTCAATAGTACATGTATTTACTGACCCACTCCATGCGGTACAACATTAATATAATTCATACAATACTAATATTCAGTCAATAGGTGCCAAAAACGGGCAAAGAGAAACAAGGTATTATCTGCACGGACCCCATATGGAAACAAGCGGAGTTCCGCGCTTTACGCACACAAGCCAATACCACACGTGAAGCGTGGCAACAAGAATAATTCAATACAATGAACACACTAACCCAACTGGGTCCTAAAAAAGATAGACAACCTGGCTGTAGCCATAAAAACAAGTGCGTAATTCTAAGGACTCAAAAGATAAATATAGTGCTCGTTGAGAATAGCAACCATTTGGACTAAGTCCTTATTACAACTGGAGCTCAAGGCCCCTATATCGAATCTATATCATATGGATATAGGAAAAACACGGCCGCTTGGACCAATATAACAAGTCTGAGGGACTTGAGCAACACTAGCGTTACTGTGACTACATCAACAGAGTTGGAATAATACAAAATCAAAATCTAGTCACTCTGACTGAAACAAGAAGTCAAAATAATCATAATAGTCGCCTCGACTATACTTAGTTTGAAATAAACAATAAGTCAGATGGACTTATTAAATAAACAATTTATAATCTTTCAACTAAACAATAAGTTAGATGGACGTCGCCTCTATACTTAAGAAATTGGAGAGGATATTCCTTGGTGACACGGCTGAGAAAACCACGTCTAACACTTCAAGACCACCGGTTCCTTCGTTAAGAGAGATTTTTCTTGGAGGCGCTGCGGTGAGTACCACGCCCAATACTGCATGGCCACCGGTTCCTTCGTGAATAGAGGTTTTCCTCGGAGGCGCGGTGGTGAGCAACACGCCCACGTCCTTTCGTGGAGAGAAGTTCCTTCTTCAACGACGTGAGGTGATATAATAATATAATGTAAATATGAGAGTACCTATTTTATACCCTTTCTCTGACTAGAACGGAACAAAAAAGTAAGAGAAAAAGATGTGATAACACAGGTGATGATAGGAGCTTGAAGGGTGTGGTAAAGGGGAGGTTCAAAGACACGCCACCACGACGGTGGCACTCGAGGGTCATGGGAGCGAGCCTAACTTAGTTTTAGTTATTTTCTATGACTGAAGAAGTAGTAAGTGGATGTGTTAGGACGCATCCTATTGCCATTCGTGTTCAATATTTTGCTAGAAGCCATGTTGGCGTTATCCGATCCCATCCAGCCACGGTGAGTAAGTTTTGAAGCATATTATTCCTGAATGTATTAGCTTTAATTATCTTCTTTGGATTCCACTATTGTAGGTTTAGTAATTTTAGCAGATTTGTATTATTAAATCCTTGGTAGTATTTTCTATTGAGAACACGTGGATCATATCTGAGTCCATCCAGTCGTTAACAGTAGATTTTGAAGGATATTATTAAATATTTCAAATATAATCCTTTTCTTTGGATTTTGCCAATATAATTATTATAACTTCGTATTTTCACGTAGCCTAATTGTGTAGGTGTCAACTTGACATGATTGACACGCTACAATGTCATCCAACTGTTGTCAATATGCCATGCAAATACTGTCATGATGTCACCCAACTGTTGTCTATATGCCATTTGTTGTCAATATTCCATCCAAATGATGTCATGATGTCACCCAACTGTTGTCTATATGCCATCCAATTGTTGTCATAATGTCACCCATTTGTTGTCAATATACCATCCAACTGTTATGATGTCACCCAACTAGCCAGAGCGGTGGTTGCCCAAACATTTTAGACTGAAGGAGCCCTTGCATCAGAAAAAACACCTGCTGGCGTCCTCGTAAAATTTCTCACATTAGTATTATGAACATTGATTAACGACATTTAAAGTTTACAAGTATGCAATTACAAAACAAGTGGAAAGCATAACATCTTCTTGCCAACCTTTGACAAATGTCCCTTATTCAGATTTGAAAAAATTGGCAATCCTAATTATTGATGATATTTTATAATGTGAAAAACAAGTAAAGCATATTCTAAAACTGGCTCACGGAGTCTGTGGTAGCATGGTTTAAAAAACTCTGAATTAGAAGACCTTGATTCGGTCACGGACTGATAATACAATAAAAAGTAATTGATGGTTGTTTATTTGAGTAAGCCCAGCTACTGCTTCATTTTGTTAGGGTTCGATGTTCAATATCAGATGCTGCTTTCTTAGTTTAAATTAGTTTGTAATACGTGTGTCGATATAACGTTGTGTTTTGGGAAGTTCTCGTAATATGCATACAGCAAGTACCTAACGAAAACAAATCTGGTTGTTACAACTGTGAGTTATCTTGCAAGCTCCCGGTGATTAGGGAACTATAAGTTAGGAGGAGGTAGTAGTACATGATTTCCATGTCGACGCAGACTGACTTTATGATAATAACTATCTCAGTGGATGGTGGCAATGACACCAAGTAAACCCTTCTGCTCCACCGCCCACCCTCTTACAGCCCTAACAGCTGCAATAAGAGGCGTCATATCGTCGCTGACGGTGATGGGGGTACTCGGGTAGCAGTGAAACACACACCAGTAGGGAGTATAGGACCTCTTTCCACCTCCTGCGCTCCTGGTAGTAATAAGGTTGCCAGGCGCAGCTGACTGCCTAGGCAATATGCACGCGCCTCCCGCCGTGCGCTTCTACAGTCTATCCAGCATAGGAGTGGTGGTGACTGACAGCTAGAAACCGTTAGATCTACTCTCACTTATCCATTCGCTAAAACATATGATCTGCAAGGCCATGTGTCCAGCTGCTGTTACTTTTGGCAATCAAAATTTTCACAACAAATAATAGGTTTTTAACTATTCTTCTTTTGGTTTTAAGAGTTTGAGACATGAACTTATGGAAAGAACCGTTCGAATTTTTTTTTGTGGTGTATTTTGTTCGATTCAAAATGATTTACAAACAAGAACTTCTAAAAGGCTACCTTTTCTTCGTAAATTAAGACGAAAATTTATTTTGAAACTAATATTTATCTGAGTTATTGTTTCTACAACCGTGAAACAGAAAAAGCATAGTAGTTTTAGTAATATATTTTCTCTTGATAGTACAGTATTACTAAGAAAATAAACATTATTTCCACATTAGTGACTTTCAACCAATTCTTACAGTAAAAATATACTGCTAGCTGTCAGCTACCACCACTCCTACGCTTACATTTTTTCTTTCTCCATCACTATACACTTTACTCTCTTTCTATTAGACTACCTCTCTGTTCCTACCTCCCAATATTTGGTTTTCCCTTCCATGTCACCCTCTTTATTCTCATAGTTTCCTTCTACTCTTTCTTTCTAGTTTATCTTGTTTATTTTATTACTATTTCTATTTTACCTCTTGTAACACTCAATGAACTAGAGAAAAAAGGAAAAAGTAGCTAATGTGATAATGGATCTTATTTTTTTAAATACATAGTTCTTTTAGAGTCTTAGAATGTGATTTTGTTCTTTAAAAATTGGTGGGGTGGAGGGTGCGTGCACTTTCTAAACTGACTGATTATATTAGTTTACAATTTTTAAACTGACTTAATTATAGAACCGACACAACACCTAGACCCACAGGCACTAATTCATCACTGCGAAAGGGGAAACCCACATTTCATCAATCATACATTTTTTGATCATGCTTAGAATCAAACTAGGAACCCTTAACTCAGTAGGCAAGTCTACTGTTAGGATAATGTCATGCATAAATATGCGTTCGTAGCAATGCTCTTGTCCATTATTGGGAAAATCCGTTATTGATAATGTCCGTTATTGACAAAGCCCGTAATTGGAAGTTGTTTCACGGTAAGAAACCGTGTAATTTGGATGGGGTAATTTATACTGTCCATTGTAAAAAATAATCCGATATTCAAAAGTGTCCGTTAAGGGAGGATTCACGGTAAAATATACACATATTTAATAAACAAAAATAATGATTGTATTTATCGAGAATCAAAATAGTGACCTTTATACCAGCTGTAACAGAAGCCATTCATACGATTTCCACAGTTTCATTTTCGGTTATATTTTAACTATTTATTAATATTAAAAATGGCTTATTTCAATATACTATCAACCACCACTATTACTATATTTAATAGTTGAACTAACCCGTATCGGTGGCCGCATAGTCTTAAGGCAGGAATGGATGCGCAAACTTGCTAACAAGAGGGCCAAACGAAAAAGAAAATTATTACAGATTGAGGTATTTTATTCATTTATTTACATTCAAAGTTCATTTAAAAAAAAGATGAACAAACAGAATAGACTGACTGACATGAATAAGTTTAAATACATTGAGAATGTAAAACAGTTATAAATACTTTTGTGACTTAGAATGTTTTATCGTTCGTTGAGAAGGTTGTTTTCTATGGCGTGGTGTGAGATGAAGAAAACTGTGTGGAGGTGAGTCTCCAGAGACAAGACAGACGCTCATCAGTAAGTCGGATTCTAACCCCACTTTTCCTAAGTTTCATGGTCGAAACCACTTGTTCACATGAATATTAGGATGCAAATATCGCCATATATTTTTGGCCATTTTACCAAGTCTGGATTTTTCTTAGCACCACATCTTACTGCCCGTTCGATTTATACACGTTTGTGCTAATTACACTAATGGGTTAGGGAATAGGAAGGTTTAATTGAGATGAAGTGCACCCCCATTTGCGTGGAAGGAGAGTAGAAACCCATTTAGGAAAACCACACCAAGTTCACCCGACAGGGCTCGAACCCCGCTATGTCTGTCCGCGACAGTCTAGTCTAATACTAGAGTAGCGTGTTAGACCACGTGACCACCAAATTTGTTTTGGAAATGTTTTTTACATGGTTTTATTAAAAAATCCAGTTTTGTTGTGTTTAAAAAAAGCCTGCCTCACAACGAAACACATTTGAATAACTTATCCCGCGGACCAGATTGAACACACAGGCACAGGGGCGGGCCGTAGTTTGCCCACCCCTGGTCTGAGGCATTACTCTCACAATAGGCTGGGCTGCCGATGAAGGTGAAAGAGGGGTTAAAGGCCCGGTTGGGTGTTTTGGTTTCTAAAAAGTTTTCCACTCTCCCTTTACGCAAATGCGGATGCATTTCCTCTAAATTAAACCTTCCAAATCACTAACCCGTTAACGTAGTTAGTATATATTTATTTTACCTGGACTGGTAGTAAGACGCTGTTATACAAAAACTAAACAAAAAATGTGCATTGATTGTGGGTTTTACTGCAACCAGGAAAGCTATATTGAAGATAATATTTATATATTTAATATTTTCCCATCTTCCACATTTGTTTAGTTAAAACAAAATTATACAAGAATATTATTTATAATTGATTGAGTAAATTAAAAAAAGTTCTTTTAAATGTAATTTCTGGAGATAAAAAATGTTTTACTTTACTCATCATCCCACATATATCTGTAATGAAATATTTGCTTTCACAGCGTTTTTAAAACAAACATAGATTTTAAACCAAATTATCGGGTCAATGTTTTTAGCTAAATGAAAAAAGTTCAACACTCTTTTTTTTTCCCCTATATGCGTAAGGTGTGAGGTCTAATTTGCTTGAAAGCATCTAATTTTACTTTGTTTCTTTTTAGGGGGATAACGTAGTTAGCGGGCAATTTGCTTGTATGTTAATTAATGTAATTAAAGTACACTGATAACTTTATCGAGGGAAAAAAATCTAAATAAAAAAGAAGGGGGGAAGAGAGAAGGTAATTAAAACTCAATGAACCGAACAATTATTCTAGGCTACACAAGATAATGACTTGATTAAAATATAAATGTCGTTTTTGGGACGTTAAAATATGCGCTTTGTATGTATGACTTTATATATGTGGCCGAAATAATTTTTTTATGATAAGGTTAGGGTTAAATTATTATTTTATTACTATTTTAACGGTGAATCAAGAAAGTCGAAATTGTTAATCCGATTCTAAAGTTTATTATATTCACCACGTTTACAAGGCTATAACAACCGTATCGAACCCAATACTTCTTAAATACTGGTACAGGGTTGCCAATTTAGAGGAAACAGCTTGGCAACACCACAACAAGAAACAAAGAACAAGGATTTTGTTTTTAGCATAGGGTCTTACTCCCAATTCGGGTATGTACGTTTTTTCAGCAGCATGTTTTACTACCTATTCAGGTTACAGGCACTTTTACTTGCTACGCTAGGGGCTAGGGATGAGTAAATTCGAATTTAAAGGAAGTGTGCCACCATTTGCGTGAAGGGAGAGTGGAAAATCATTTAATAAAAACACCCTTATTTCATCTGACCTGGATTAGAACCCAGATCTTCCGGTCATCGGCAGTTTATCCTAAAGAGACCTATACCCGTGCGTGCCCCATACGAAATCGGTGCACGCAACGAGCGTCGCACGGAAGGCGAGGTAGCCTACCCACTTGAACACCAGTAATTCTGGTGGCGTCCTCAAGTGTGGAATAACAAATTTTGTGATCTCGACCAGCTTCTCATAATCTGCGTCTTCAATCTGTTTGTTAGAGCGTTCTTTACATTTTATCCGCCATAATCAGCGATGACTCCGGTAGTTCTCAATGAATGTAGGCAAAACGTTTACAGACAAAGATGACGCCGATAACCCATACTTGAACCAACAACTAAAACAACTTAAGATAAATTATACACAACACTTGACAAAAGATTAACGAATTTGTCGTGGGGAAATCTTGACTCACAACCGCCAACATGCATTCTCTCTTGCACGTCTGCCTCTAAGGAGCCAACCCTGCGATACACGCCGTGCACAAATATCAAGCTCCCCCTGATTGACGTCGTTCCGTGCCCCGCAATGCACGTTATTCACCACATGGTTATAATTCCGCCGTGCGTTGCTGACGTGCAAGACACGAGGGTAACCATCTTCGGTGGCCGCATGGTCTAAAGCGCTATTCCCATGTTGGATTAGACTGCTGAAGACAGGGAGATTGAAGCTCGATCCCGGTCAGGTGCACTGAGTTTTTTCCTAAATGGCTTTCCACTCTCCCTCCACGCAAATGTGGGTATATTTCCTAGAAATGAAACCTTCCTACTCTCTAACACATTAGTGTAATGATTACATAGGCTTATAGACCAAACGGGTAGTAAGACGTGGTGTTAAACAACCCCACGAGATTGACGACTTAGACCATTTGACCAGAGAAGCAGGCTATACACTAATTATGTTAATTATTAAGAAAGAGGAGAGTTGAAATTTATTGGAAGTGCACCCACATTTTCGTGGAAGTAGAGTATAAAATCATTTAGTAAAAACACATTAGAACCTCCATCATCGGCAGTGCAGTCAATTGCGAGACTGACGCCTTTATACCTTTCGAACACCGGAACAGAGTAGAGTAAAATAAAATTAATGAAAGCCGTAACAAAACCAGTGTCTGCCATATAATAAAGTCCACCTCCGGATAGCTCACCTGCTCCGCCATTGTGATTAAATTAGGGTCAACTCTCACTACGCTGGTTTACATTTCTGTATTAATCAATTACGTTAGTAAATCGGGCCGTAATCAAGTTACACCTCTTGTCCACTGTTTCACCTCCGTAATTGTCGACAGATTCACGTGTCAAACGAATGACCTGGACCCCTCTAATCCCTCTTCCCACCTTGCTCTGGTTGGTTAGACTGAGTTCACACCGAGTGCGTTTCTACCCCAGCAATTTAATTTGATTTTAAGCACCGCATCTTACTACCCGTTTGGGATACACTTATGTACTAATTACGCTAATGGTTTAAGGGATTAAGGAGTTTCTGTTTATAAGACGTGTACCGAAATTTGTGTCAAGTGTTTTTTTAATGTCTCAAGCGGTGCTTAAGGAAGCCGTATACTTGAAGAGGAATATCCTCTTACTGCTGTTTTTATTATGGGAACGGAAGTTATAAAGCTTATACACCACTAAAATAATCCTCCTATTAAATGAGAATGTAAGAATGGTGTGAAATGGTTAATTTTACAAATCTAAAGCTCAGGGCTTAGGATATTATGTGTTTTTATTTTACTCTGATATGCATTCAATTTATTAAAAAACTCTACGTTCATCTATGTAGAAAACGTGACGTAAGGGTCGTACCTATATACGATTGAACTTGGGATCCAAGCCATATGTCGTGCATGTTTATACTTTTAGACTTTATTATACTTATTCTGTTAAATAAATTAAATATGTGGTTCCACCTCTACAAAACTGGTAAGGAGGGGATGTAGGGAACGCGAGAAAAGGTAACGGTTTTTGCATCAACACTTTTTTTTTTGCCAAAATAAATCAGATATTGCTCAAGTAGAAATATAGTTTAATTTTATCCCCATGGTGATACCAACAGTTGTTGAATATCTGTCATGAGCATCGCGGTATTAGATGACAAACTTTTTAAATTAAGAGCAAAAGTTGTCATTAAATTACAGGACTCCTTTAACATCTGTTGACATATGTGAAGAAAACTAAACTTTGTTTCTACTGAAGCAATATTTGATTTATTTTCACATAATAAAAATGTTGATATAAAAACAGTGATCTTTTATCGCGTTTCTTACACTCCACCTTAAGAGTCGAAATATGCAAATAGAGAGGTGTTTTAAAGTTACCACAGTGTGGTGGGAAAACATATGTACGGTAAGTTTTTGGTTGAGATTAAAGTTACAAATTTAATATATGGAAAGTGGATATATAGCAAGCCCTAGAAAGTCAAATGAGGCGTCAATCTATAGAACTTTTCCCCATACAAATTTCTATTACTATTTATCGCGATAATATGCAGCCATTACTGCAATTATCCACTAAGACTATTTATATTTTGATATCTATAATAGTATCATGAAGAACAACAATATTAGGAATAAAGTTATCCGGGTTACAGAGAGTACATACGATAGTAGAGGAATCAAGACTAAATGGTAGGGTATTATATTGAGGATGTTGGAGTACATGAGATATTAAAGGAAGTAAGAATGAGATTTTACGGTATTGTATTGAGGTGGTTGGAGTACATGAAATATTAGAGGAAGCCAGGGTGAGATGGTATGGACATATAATAAGGTTGTTGGGGTACATGAGATAATAGAGGAAGTAAGACTGAGATGGTAGGGTATTGTATTGAGGATGATGGAGTATATGAGATAGTAGAGGAAAGCCAGGGTGAAATGGTGTGGACATATAATAAGGTTGTTGGGGTACATGAGATAATAGAGGAAGTAAGACTGAGATGGTAGGGTATTGTATTGAGGATGATGGAGTATATGAGATAGTAGAGGAAGCCAGGGTGAAATGGTGTGGACATATAATAAGGTTGTTGGGGTACATGAGATAATAGAGGAAGTAAGACTGAGATGGTAGGGTATTGTATTGAGGATGATGGAGTATATGAGATAGTAGAGGAAACCAGGGTGAAATGGTGTGGACATATAATAAGGTTGTTGGGGTACATGAGATAATAGAGGAAGTAAGACTGAGATGGTAGGGTATTGTATTGAGGATGATGGAGTATATGAGATAGTAGAGGAAGCCAGGGTGAAATGGTGTGGACATATAATAAGGTTTTTGGGGTACATGAGATAGTAGAGTAAGTATGACTGAGATGGTAGGGTATTGTATTGAGGATGATGGAGTATATGAGATAGTAGAGGAAGCCAGGGTGGGATGGTATGGACATATAATAAGGTTTTTGGGGTACATGAGATAGTAGCGGAATCAATACTGAGATGGTATAGGCATGTAATGAGGATGTAAAAAATAGGATGCCAAAGAAAATGATGGAAATGATGTATGTAGTAAAAAGACCGCAAAGTAGGCCAAGAAAGAGATGGCTGGACCCATGGTTGTCTTTAGTTACAGGCCGGAATAATGAAGTTTGGCAACACTGAGTTGAGGCCGGTCACCAACACAGCCACCTACTATGTTGCTGATTTAGAACAGTTTGTTTACTATGCGGGATGTTTGTTTCTTATGTAATTTACTTGATTTTAAACAATTTTGCGTGGTTCATGCTTCTAATGCTGTGCGTCATATATCGCAATAAATGAATGTTTTGTAGATGTGATTAATGATATTCAACTAACAGATGAAATGATTCCAGAATACTAAGTCGTGTACATTTGTGGGTAAGCTTACTACAAATGCCCTTTTTATTTTGAAATGAAGTTATTCAATTTTTTTATTTAGGCATGATACAGATGTTAACTATTTCAATGATCTTACCAAAGGAGGTCTAACTAGTCATTCAACAACTGTTTTGAGGATTCAAGTTAATGGACATTCTATAATTAAGATTTTAGTAAAATAAAAGTTCAAAAATAATTTTATTCAGCACAAACATCAGAAGCAAAATTTCATGTGCACCCGCCTCGGTGGCCACATGGTATAAGGCGCTACTCTCGCAGTAGACTAGACTACCGATGATGTGGATATCAAGGTTAGAATCTCAGTCGGGTGTACTGATGAGGGATTTCTAAAATGGTTTTATACTGTCCCTCCGCACAAATACGGGTACACTTCCTATAAATATAAACTTACTCAACACAAAAACCATTGACATAACTAGTACATAAACGTATAATCCAACGGATAGTTAGACACAGTACTAAATAAAGTAAACAACTTTTTCTGCGGTAGTTCCTCGCGTGATTTATTTTCTTTGGTTTCGTCAAAGCTTGGGAATATAATTCCTATTGACTACATCATGCATAGGAATTATAAACTTCGCAGTGAAAATTTATATTCAGAAAAGAAGAAAAGTTAAACACTTTACAAAGCTATATTTCAAAATTATATTTCCCAAGGCTAGTAAGTGTTCAAAGCAATTACTTAAATAACAATGTCAATTTTATTAAAATATGCGCTAAAGAACTGCATCTAGACATGCAAATTGAACCCGGTATCTTTGTATTAGTGCAACAATGAATGCTCTTTCTAAACTTCAAGCCAGTGCCCTTTTGTGATGTTCATTATCATATTCTAATTGTGTTTTAGAACGGTACATAATACTTACCTAGCAAATTTATTTTAAAACTATTATTTACATGTTTATTTGTTGTATTTTTCAATCTGTGAAGTATTTTTGTTAAACAATATACGCAAAACATGTTTAGATTAATGGTCGGTATCGTTCAAAGTGACTCATCAGTATTTAAATGAATAAAACTGTAAATATTCACACTATTCGCCATAAGAACCAGCAGATCACCAGGCCTCATGACGTCACTACAAGCGGAGTTGCCACATTTAACACTCTGGCCTGTAACTAAAGACAGCCATGCCGGAGCAGAAACTAGAAAATATGCAAGTAAGAGAAGAAAAATGGAAGAAATTAAATGAGGAAGAATGGTGGAAGGATAGAGAAACCAGGAGGTACTTCATTAAGGTGATCCGACCACAGGCTGGAAATATTTGATGATGACTAGTGTCATTCAAATTTAGATAATCTAATGTCCTAGGGGAAAACATAATTTGTGACTTTATTTCAATTTTGGGTTCTTTTGGACCACACAGCATATATTTATTTGAGTGAAATTTCAAATGAGAACTATGTTTAAAATAAAATAGCACGCGTTCTGTGTCAAGCTAATTTATTCTGGTTTTTCCAGTAACGGGGAGGTCGGGGTTCTAATCTTGGCTGGGAATACTGTGCACACCTTTTTTTTTCTAATTTATTTTCCACTCTTCCTCCAAACAAATTTAGGTTCATTTTATCTCTTATACCTTTCTTTAGATTACCAAATTAGCGTTATTTAATAATAGAGTTCGAAAGGTTAGTGAGGTGCGGCAAATCTTGAAGAACACAGATGATGTACTTTGTTTCAATTGATTCAACGGCGATGAACACAGATGACGTCACTTACGCGTTCTCTTTTCTAGTTGTGAACGTACCCTAAGTGCTTGCGGTCGATTCCATAGTTTGGTCCGTAGCGCCCTCCGGGTTATCTAAACGGACGTTCGGCTCAAAATTGCGAGGCGTCACCTCATCACCACCATCACCACCATCATTAACATCATTATTATCATCATCATCACCACCACTTTGATAGGAGAGATGAAATGGCAGGTAAAGGCCATTTTGTGACCCCTATGTTTATAGAACCGTTGCTGGAACAGAGATTCTGGATTTATCTGCGCCGAGGGACTGTGGCAAGAGACGGTTCAAGGGGTAATGTTAGTGGATTATACTCAAAAGGAAGTTGGTGGAAAAGCAAAAAAACAAGCACCATTTTTTTTAGAAACTTGGCCTTCGAACGCCTGGATTTAAAAAAAAAAATTATATGCATCTATAATCTATTTGAAACGGCCTTATCCCAGCAAAATTTTAAAATTGAACGTCTCTAGGAATAATGTATGGAATGGTCCCTACCCGCCACATTTTTAAAATTGAATGTCTTTATAGGTTATTTGCAGTTTGATTAAAATTTTACAGCTTCGTATACTATAATATCAGAAGGTTTGAAATACTTATATAAGAAAGTTATTTTTTTTCCAGAAGGGGTAATGACCCCCTCCCCCTAAACCTCGCATCACGGTTTATTCGTCACTAATTTGGAGAGTTCTTTTCCCTAATACTTGGAAATTATATTTTTTAAAAATATATGTAGAGTAGTCCTCTTGCCAAATATTTTTGAAATTTTGATATTTCTATAAGCTATAGGTTGGTTCAAAATTCCCCGAAATCAGATTTAAAAGATGTATTTAAGCTCACTGAAAATTAGTTTTACACTGAAACCTTCACTAGCCCTTATAAAAGGTGCTAGAATTGTTCTCCATTTTGTAAAATACACAAATTAACACAGTGGCACACGTTTGTGAACACTCTTCTCGGTACTTCAACTGGAATATCTCTAACGGCTATGTTTATGTTGTTTCGCAAGTCCTGCAGCGTTCTAGAGTTATTGCGATACACCATCTCCTTCAGATATCTCCACGGAATGAAAACTGGAAGGAGTCAAGTCTGGTGAGCGAGGCGGTCAAAGATTGTTCAAGATTATTCGATCATCGAAGGACTCGAGGAGCATTTACATTGTTTCGTTGGACGTGTGTGTGGCACGTTGCGCCATCTTGTTGAAACCAACAGTGACGTTCATTTGTTTCAAGCAAGTCTACAAATTGGTGGGTGATATCTGCGTACACTGCTGAATTAAGAGTCATGTAAAAAAAAAGTCCCACTATTTTCCTTCTAGACACAGCACACCACACACCAACTTTAGTCGGATGAAGTGAGACCTCATGTAATGCTTGAGGATCAACTGCAGCCCAGATGCAGAGTTCTGGCTGTTGACATACTGGTTTGAATGAAACCAAGTTTTATCACTGAAGATAGTCTTGTTAAGTTGGTTAATCACGTTGTTGCGAGTGAACTTCCTAAACCATTCGCAGTAGACACGAGTTTCGGAATCCAGTGGACGTAGCTCCTGCACTACTTGAACACTGTATGGTCGTGGCTTCAGACGTTTAAAAGCCCTTGATGTCACCGCTACAGAGAGTTCCCGTACATGCCACAAGAAACAGAACTAGACTATCTTCTCTTGTCTTAGAGCAAATAATTTTTAAACTTACATTTCTGGGACTTTTGAATCATCTTGTATTTTGAGTAGTCTCCTTTGGGAAACTTTTGAAATTTGGATGCCTCTAAAAGCTATTATAAATAATCCACCCCAAATTTTTATTTAAGTTTTATATGTCCTAAAAACTATTTGAAGAAGTCTTCCAGCAGACATTTTTTGAAACCTAGATGTTTTCTATATGTTATTTAAATTGCTCCTCACCCAAATATTTCTAGAAAATTTGTGCGTATAGAACATATATGAAGTGTTCTTTCACAAACATTTTTTTTAAATTGATTGCTTTCAGAAACTATTTATAATGGTCTTTGTGTGAAAATTCTTCATAAATACATGCACACAGAAGCTATTTGAAGTGGCCTTCTCCAGAAATTTTATAAAAAATGGAATGCATCTATAAGTAATTTGGAGTTTCACTAAGACCATATTTTAGCTTCATATTTGATAATATCAGAGGATTTGAAATATATACAGGGAAGGGAAGGTGCAAATTTATTCCGGGAGGATTATTTACAGGGGAACATTAACCTCCTGCCACCTTTGTTTCAAGTGCCCCTGTTAAATTAGTACATATTCGTATAACCCAAACGGGTAGTAAAACGCGGTGCTATTAAAACAAAATGGTTTTGTGTTTTAACGTGATTAATAATATACTAGTGAGATACAACTTTTTTTTGTGAGTATGGGTGAATAAGGCTTGATAGTTTGTAGTGATAGTCGAATGCGGCTCCTCTTTAATGAGGTTGGATAGTAATAACGTCCAATACTCCCCCCAGCTTTTGAATCCCGACTCTGCAACAAAATTTCTCGACAAGGTCCAACTGAAATAGGCCACCGTAATGCGGTTGAATATGAAAAAGAAACACTTCTCCGCCCCATCAGAAACTTGAAGTTTGTTGACGTTGCGGTTTTATCGGAGACTAATTTTCTCTTGTTTCTATTTTCAGTCGGTGAAAACGAGGGGAGGACGTCCCAAACAGACAAAGAGGAAGTTTTTCAAAATAGATACTGGGTACCAGAGAACTAAACTTGAAATAGTGTATCACGTTTAAATTATGTATTTAGGTTTGAATCGGGCCAACCGATTCATGAACACGAATCAAAACTTGAAACTAATAAACAAAATACCCGCTTTATTGGCCGCGTGGTCCAACGCGCTACTCTCGTAGTAAACTAGACTGCCGATTACGGGGAGATCTAGGTTCAAATCTCAGTCGGGGGTACTGGGGGTGGCTTTTTCCAAAATGGTTTTCCACTCTTCCCCCACACAAGCATGAGTACACTTACTCTAAAAATAACCTTTTTAATCCCTAGAACCATTAGCATAATTTGTACATAGGCGTATAACCCAAATGGTTGCAAAAAAAATAAAAAATGAATGACGCAAAAGAGTAAAGCTAAAGTGCTGGAGAGAGCATGGCTGAGAGAGAAATATGAAGGATCAATGATTTAATAATGGAGTTTAGCTATTTTGATTATTTGAGGTATTTAACATGCACTATCTGAACTGACTGATTATATCAGCACACGACTTATAAACTAATAATAATAATAATTGCACCACGTCTTACTACCCGTTCGGGTTATACGCTTTAAGTACTAATTACTCTAATGGATTAGGAATTGGGTAGGTTGAATTAGAGGAAGTGAACCCGCATTTGCGTGGAGGGGGAGTGGAAAACCATTTAGGAAAAACCACCCCCAGTTCACCCGACCGAGTTTCGAACCTCGATCTCCCCGTCCTCAGCAGTTGAGCTCAACACGACTAGCGCGTTAGCCAACTACGCCACAGAGGCGGGTGACTTATAAACTAAATTAAATCTAGAACAGACACACCATACATCTGCCTCCCCCTTCCTGTTTCCATCAATTCGTCACTGTAGAAGGCGAAACCTCAATCTATAACCTTACTATATATTTTTCAGTAATGCCAGATTCCGATCTCGGGACCCCTAGCTCAATGGACAGACACGCTACCGACTGAGCTGAGGTATCAAATTAAATTTTTTTTTTGCACCGCATTTTGCTATCTGTTCGGGTTATACGCTTATGTGCTGATTACGCTAATGGTTTTTAGGGATTAGAAAGGTTATATTTAGAAGAAATGTACCCATATTTGCGTGCAGGGAGAGTGGAAACAATTTTTTTTAAGCCTCAGCACACCTGACTGGCATTCGAGCTTTGACCTCTGTCATTAGTGGTCCAGTGTACTACACCTCAGACCATGCTGCCACTGAAGCGGATTAGATTATTTTACATGGATGGTTCACAGCTCTTCCTTCTAGCACCTTTCCTCAAATAGCGTAATAATATGGCTATCTCGTACAGTCATTGGGACCCAATGCGAAAAACAAAACAATAACTTTCAAGCTAAATAAAACAAAACCGAGTAGAACTACTTCAAGGGTACCAACTGAGCCATGAAGAGTTTCTGCGATGTAAATCCCAGCTAGTTAGCGAATGAAAGTGACGTGTGTACGTGAAAATCCATTCCGGAGTTAATTAGTTAACTAATTGTTGGTATTCTACGGCCCAAGTTGTTTGGCACCTGCAACCCCGCCCCATATATTCCCCCCTGGCCCACCCCTCCTCACGTGTGTTATATCACAGCGTGGTTGTCTTCATTGTTCGACTGCGATGTACAGGTTTCTCAAAGTTTTCACTCTTGTCAAATGGGACGGCTGTGAACAGAATTGTATTATTAGTTAATAATTATTACTAGAGGTGGAGGGGGGATATGGTGGATGTATGTATTTAACACTAGCGTTACATCAGCTAATGATATACCAATTAATTTACCATAAGACAGAAACACGTAGCTCGAAATTCGCAACCCCTGTTATGCTCTTAAGACGTTTGGCGTAGTCTGGGATTACTCTAGGTAAAAAAACACCCGGGTCGTTTTGGGGCAGTCGGTATCGTGTCTACCTATTGAGCAGGATGTCCAGCGACCTGGAAAACAGGTAGAAGTCAGGAAATTTTAAAAATTTCTGAAATGTTCACATATTCATCCAAACAAATACGCAACTTTTATTTACAATCGTCAAAATAGCATTCATCATTAATCCCTTTTACCACAGTTGTCCCTAATGAGTATACTAATCTTAATTCCAAAGTTTAAAAAAAAAATTATTGCGCGTTTGGGATACATCATTCGTTGCCTAGTAGTGGAAATATTAGTTAGTACTAATGTACCGCTGTCCAGGAGACGCCCGAATTTTCTAATCGTACATCTTTTCCTTGGAGGTTCCTTCCATGTACCGATGAAATGAGGTGACAGTGAGTATGAGGATGGGAACTACTATTATTATTATTATTATTAGCACCGCGTCTTACTACCCGTTTGGGTTATACGCACTTACGCTAATGTGTAATGGTAGGGTGATTGTGAGATGAAATGAAGGACCTACAGTTTAACGTGGAATCCGAACCACGGTGGAGGCCTGGCATTCCCCACATTCACAAGATGTCTTGTCAGAGGTGAATGAAGGGTTTGGTAATCAGATAAATCTATGCCGGGACCTGGGATTGAACCCCGGCCGCCAGCGTAGAAGTCTGACACCTTACCCCTAGACCACCAGGTCACCGGATGGGAACTAATGGAAACACTTACACTTAAGCCTAACTAGCCAAACCTTTGTGACCATTGGGGTAGTTCCCCTTTCGGGGAAATTACCAAAGCTACCAGCCGGGAATCTAACCTGGAACACCTAGGTTCGTAGCCAGATGCACTGACCACTACACCACGAGGCCAGTCAATTCTCAAAGTCAATAAGTGATTTTCTTGTGGTCTTTCCACTTCTTTAGCGCGCGTCTTCAGCCAAAATTGAGGTATGCCTATGCGCATGTTCTTGACTTCGATTGCGTTATAGGAAGAAGAAACTAAAAAAGAACGTGTCTCACAACAATTTTATGCTTTTCTTGTGTGAGGCAATCTTTAAATGTCTCAATATGATAGAACTAAAATCTATCTTAGATCGCACTACGCAATAGCTCATCGCATTAGGCTGAAATACTTTAACCCCCTCACAGAGTGACACAACTTCAGAATGTGTATGTGTCTACAGTAGCCCCATGACTTCTTTGGTGCTGACTGACAGCTTACAGCTGACTTCTGACAGTCAACATTTAGGTATATATCTACATTTTGATTGTCAGAAGTGACAGCTGATAAACACATGTTGTTGCAGATCATTTAGTTCGGCATAGGGATACATAATTGGTCTGGTAACTTTTCAAAGCTGTCAGTCAGCACCAAAGAAGCCATGGGGCTACTGTACAATAGTATTGCATAATAAAATAATGTTTGTTAATATAGTGACTGGAAAAGTTGGAAATTGGCTCTGGAATACCTGGAAAAGTCAGGGGATTTAAAAATATAGTTTGGCTGGACACCCTGTTGAGCTAAGAGTCCCATGGTCAATTCCCGACAGAGACGAAAAAATTAGAATGGGTAAAACGTGTGTGTCCATGCTCACAGTGACGAAATTAACATCCGGAGGGCTGGATGTTGTGTCTGTTCTAGATTTAAGTTAGTTTATGAGTTGTGTGTGAGAGAGAGAGAGTGAAGGAAGAACCTTTGCAGGATAGGATAGAGAAAGCGAGATTGAAGTGTTATGAACATGTGAGGAGGAAGGAAGGAAGGAAGAGGCGAGGATCCCAAGGAGGATGCCTGAAATGGAGGCTGCGGACAGGTGGATAAAGGGAGTGTGGTGAGAAGAGGAGTGGAGGAAGAAAATTGGTGGGAGTACAGAAGAAAATGGAGAGGCTTGTGTTCGAGACAGACCCTGCCAGTGACAGGAAACTGTGCATGATGATGATGATGAACTGTTTGCTTATATAATCATTTCAGAAAATGTAAGTTAAATACCTCAAATAAATCAATAGATTAAATATAAAAAAAATTCCACCCCGTCTTAAATACGTTCGTGCTATACGCATATGTACTAACTAAGATAATGTGTTAGGCATGATGAAGGTTGAATTAAGAGAAAATGTGCCCACGTTTGCGTGAAGGTAATAGGGAGAGAGACCATTTAGATAAAAACTTTCTTCGCCACCAGAGAATCAGACAATACGGGACAGATGCCTTTTTTTCAGTAAGACCCACTGTTACCTAGAGGTCGATCTTTCTCTTTTTACCACCAAAACCGTGTGGATTGGAATCCATCACTTTCCAACTAATCCTCTATCTTTTAGGATGATTCCTCCCCCTTCCTCATCTACACTTTCTGTCTCCTCTTCAATCTATTTCTAAAACTAAACGCATTCCCCACCTTACCCCCCTCCCCAAAAAAAAACCTCTTCTAGGAAAATAAAATCAAGCGTTGCGTGGGAATCCCGCTAGATTCCTCCACCAGTGAGATCTTTTATACATCCTCCTATTGGTCTTATCTCTCGCGAGGCTATGATTCCTCTGATTCCATTCCCGCCACTTTGCCAGTTAGTACAGTCTGCTTGAATGAAGAATAGACATCTAAATTAACTATCTGACTTTCACAAAAAAGGATCTCAGAGTATTAGTACTGTAGAGATTGAAATTCTACGGGAAAATATTTTAAAAAAAATAGCTCTACAAAGTCGTGATTTTTTTTTTAACATGTTCAAAAATCGGCTACTAATACATTTCTATTTTTTTATATGAAAACATTATATTCCAACCCGCTTCAGCGGTGGCGTGGTCTAACGCGCTACTCTCGTGGTGGGCTAGACCGCCAATGATAGGGAGATTGAGGTTCAAATCTCAACCGTGTGTAAAGAGAGTGGTTTTTCCAAATGGTTTTCTACTCTCCCTCCACGCAAATGCGTATACACTTACTCTAAATATAACCGTTCTAATCTCTAAACCATAAGCATAATTAGTACATAAGCGTATAAACTGAATGGGTGGTAAGACGTAGTGCTAACAAAATTACCACGTAAAACCTTACCAAGATATCCAATTTGAACAAAATCGTGTCATTTAAAAAAAAATTGTAAATAAAAAAAAATTCATTAGGAAATTATGTGCACTTATTTCAGGGCTAGGGCTTAAGAGCGTTCATCAAAACAGGCCCAACAACTCAGCTCCCGGCTCGCGCGAGGTCTGGGAGTAAAAGGGAAAAGAAAACACCTACGATATGTCAGAAATGTGTGCAGTGCATTCGTATTTGAATGATTACTCGAAATTTTCCGCGGTGACGATGGGGGACAAAGCGACAAAGTTTCTTGTTATTACCTACAGTACGTCCCTGTTATGACAGAATGAGGATGTGTGTACAGTGCTTATCTGTGAAGACATTCTAAAATGGTCAAAAATAGCCTTCTAAATGCAGTTTGTATCAAAATATAATTTAATATTTCAACAATGTTCTGTATTAGGCACTTTTATTAACTATTTATCTTCATTAATGTTTAATCAGAAATTATCCACATGCAATAGTGTTGGTGTAAATCTACTATTTCTAGCCGACTGTATCACAGAGTTGATTGCCAATAGACCTTCAACATCTAAATACAACGTTTGAACTAAACCCATCAAACGATGTCAGATCTGTGGACAGGAACAGACAGACCAACATGGGGTCAAATTAAAAAGTAAAATATTTTTTTTATACACATGTAACTTAAGGATTCATAATAACCTCGTTTCCTAAAATTTTCTCGACTACAATACCTTCTCTTTGTTTGCTAAAGTGCGTACAAAGACAAACAAAAAATATATATATAATATAATGAATGCACTATAGTAGAAAAAATTAAACAGTTATGTGTTATTTCAATTTTTTGAGTTAACTCAAAAGTTAATGTATGAAGTAGGCCTCCTAAAGTTTTCCATGTTTTCTAAGATTCAGATCCAAGATTTAGACTAGTATTAAATATATGGATTTGTAATCAAGGCTCGCATTCTGATTCATAAAATTATAGATTCGCTTCCATTTCTAGTTAAAACCTTTTAGACTCATCCGTTTTCAACACCTGTTCCCCTTCTCTTTTCCATAAGGTGTATAGTTTTATCGTAAATGAATGTACACACCCCTCCCTCGCGTGTTTCCCGAACAATGTGAGACCCATTTCACAAGCTCAATCTGTTCAGACTCAGGGAAGTTACAGTCCGGTCGGTAGGTCAAGCTTTGATCTTCTCTGGTTCCTCTTTGTGTTTGCACTGGTAACGTAGGTAATGAAACGGGTATTATTGGGAACTTACAAGCCCTTCTCCGCTTCCCTTTTTTCTCTTGTCCAGGAGGTCTGGGCGCCCAACCTTATATCGGGAGGGGGTGGGGGACTAAAGGAGTTGATTTAGAAATCTCCCTCCACCCGTTCATATCCGCATTGATAATATCTAACAAAATAGAGAGCTACAGATCCCATGATTTGACGTCTGAATACTTAAATGTAGATCTAGTAACTTTCCTATCTGTCAGATAAGGTAATTTTGATGAAAATTGGATTTTAGTTTTTAAATGGTTATAAAAGGATGTGTTGAAAGGGGTTTTATTTTAAAACAGTGATATCCTGAGAGTACGTTTAAACCACAATTTCCCTTATGCTGTTCCATATAGTCCGAGTTTTCGGTTATTCGAGGTCTCGACCCTACCCATCTTGGATTATCGAAATATTACTGTGCTTAGTAACAATAGGATCCATCCCTGGGGTGTGGTGGTCAATGCACTATGAATACTAGGTACTATGAATCCCGGGTTCGATTCCTACCTGGTATTACGGGTATTTTTCTCTTAAGGGGAATTATCCCAATGGCCGCCAGAGGTTGGTAAATTAGCCTAAAGTTAATTTTAAAGATTCCCACTGGCCCAGACCTCCATACTCACTATTATCACATTGTTTCACAGAGAGTACGACGTGTAGACCATCTCCAAATGCCTACCTTGGGTAAAACTGTGTGTGCCACAAGCGTGGCTAATAGCCTACATACAGGGGACTGAACTGGAAGTCAGTTCCCTTCCGATTAGTAATTCCTTTTTTTTACACCCATTAATGTTTCCATGTTTTTATTCAAGTCATATATTTTCCACTACAGGCTTGCTAGGCCTGTCGTAGCTTCATATGCCTTACTGTAGCTTGGAGCTTAGAAACCTCCCCCTCCACTATCACAGTTTCTTGACATACTGTAGCTTGGAGCTTAGAAACGTCCCCCTCTACTATCGCAGTTTCTTGACATACCGTAGCTTGGAGCCTAGAAATCTCCCCCACTGCTATCACAGTTTCTTGACATTTTCTTGACATACCGTAGCTTGGAGCCTAGAAACCTCCCCCCTGCTATCACAGTTTCTTGACATACCGTAGCTTGGAGCCTAGAAACCTCCCCCCTGCTATTACAGTTTCTTGACATACCGTAGCTTGGAGCCTAGAAACCTTCCCCCCTGCTATCACAGTTTCTTGACATTTTCTTGACATACCGTAGCTTGGAGCCTAGAAACCTCCCCCCTGCTATCACAGTTTCTTGACAAACCGTAGCTTGGAGCCTAGAAACCTCCCCCTCCACTATCACAGTTTCTTGACATTTTCTTGACATACTGTAGCTTTAAGCCTAAAAACCTCCCCCTCCACTATCACAGTTTCTTGACATTTTATTGACATACCGTAGCTTATAGCCTAGAAACCTCCCCCCTACTATCGCAGTTTCTTGACATACTGTAGCTTGGAGACTAGAAACCTCCCCCCTTCACCATTCAAGTCACTATAGTCTTCTCAGAAACCACATGACGCCGACGCCCGACATGGCCACGCCAAGGCGCCAGCCACCGCGACGCTGGGCGTCTAGAAAACAAGCGGCCCCTGACGAGCCGGCGAGCCTACAACACATACAATAACTTCACAAGCCACTGAGTCGGGCTAACCTCTCTCTCGTGTCTTCGAGAGTGTCGTCGTCATCATCTCATGGGGTAAGCGTTAATTGGGCGACGACTACGAGCGTCGGGACGGTGAGACTGTGTTCACTACAGGCTTGCCAATAGCAGTCATAATAGTGGCGTCGACTCTTCACTTCATGTATAAGCGTGCCAAGTACCAAGGGAGGAACTCTGTTATCCAAACAAACGTGCCAATTAACAAGAAAAAAATTATGTTATCTAAACAAACGGGGGGAAACTCTGTTATCTAAACAAACGTGTCAAGTATCAAGGGGGACCATTGTTATCTAGACAAACGTGCCAATCACCAAGGGGGAAAGCTCTGTTATCCAAACAAACGTGTCAAGTATCAAGGGGGAACTCTGTTATCTAGACAAACGTGTCAATCACCAAGGGGGAAAGCTCTGTTATCGAAACAAACGTGTCAAGTACCAAGGGGGAGACTCTGTTATCCAAACAAACGTGTTAAGTACCAAGGTAAATTCTGTTACCCAAACAAATGTGTCAAGTATCAAGGGGGATCTCTGTTATCTAAATAAACATGTCAATCAACAAGGGAGAAAACTCTGTTATCCAAACAAACGTGTCAAGTACCAAGGAGGACCTCTGTTATCTAAACAAACGTGTCAAGTACCAAGAGGGACCTCTGTTATCCAAACAAACGTGTCAAGTACCAAAGAGGACCTCTGTTATCTAAACAAACGTGTCAAACACCGAAGGTAAAACACACGTATTACCACCCCCACCCGTGCTATCCACGTATTAATACCTGTGCTTCCCTACGGCTATTCTCATAGCCTAATCGCAGTAATGTGTAAAGATCGAGTAAGTACTAAGAGGAAATGTATACGGTTTTTGCTTAAAGCAAGAGAGAGGCAGACCATTTAGTATAAACCACCCTAAAAACGCCTGGCTGAGATTCAAACTCTTACCCCAATCAATGGTGAAACAGACAAGATGATACTGCCCTCTTTGTCCACGTTCTTTCCCCTTTGGTTGTGGGATAACTTATATTCTGTTCTCTTTTTGTTTCTTCAGAAGGTGAGAAACGTGTCGGAATTCCTCGAGTTGATCAGTTCCAACGTATGACCTGTACCTCCTGTGGTGCTGAGCAAATTATTCTCAGCCCTTTGTGTGTGGAGGAGAGACAAAGGGTAGGTCCACACACCTAAATAGAGGTAGGGGTGGTGGTATTACCTATTATTCGATACCTCCCGCCACCTTATACACGTCTGATGATATTACTCCGTCCAGATAAAGGCGAGAGAACTATAAAAGTCACTGGAGATACCTGCAACCACCCCCCACCCTTTTTTTTACTGTGATATTCGGTACAATCTCGCGACAAAACAAAGTAGGGCAAACGGTCCATATTTTCCAACCGACTAACCAGCTCTTGGTCTAGTAGTCAGTATTCCTGGCTATTAATATAGAGGTCCCAGTTTAGATTCCCGGTGGTAACATAGGTATTCTTTACCGAAGGGGAATTATTCCTATGGCTGCCATGGTCCGTAATCACACTTACAGGTGTCCCAACTTCAGAAGACGGTAACATATCCACCAATGCCAGTAGTAAACCAGGAACATCCAGTCGACAAACAATGGTGGAAAGCGTTAAAAATAAATACTCTTTTTTTATTCCACCAAACCCTATACACCATTGATAGAGTTCAATTTTGACAGAAAGGCCCTTTTATAAAATACATATTTTGTTGTTGTCAACATTGATAACATTTTACCATATTATTGGTATTATTTTATAGGTATCGATAATAATTATCATTGGAGACAGATGCAGATAACATGACTTAACGTATTAATTATTGTTACTAGGTGTTCTGTCTTATGACAGGTCCATTAATGTTGTCAGTTATAACGTGTTAAATACAGTTAAACACTCTCAATGAAGCACTATAATAGGTTTACAACTATTGCAACCAGGTATAATAAGTTATAATAATGTGCGGCAGATATAGACTCACTGCGACATCACAAGCGGGAGACGCTCAATTCTCATCAAAAGTTGCCCCAACGAACGAGGCAACTCGGCTTCGAAGACCAACACACAAACATATAACGCCTGGGCCAAACGACGAGTAAATAAGAAAGGTTTCATTCGGGGTGTTCCAAACAACCATCGGCGACCGCTAGTGGTCAGGTGGCGTGATGTTAGAATATTACCACCCCTCTTTGTACTTGGAGAAAACCTTGCCAAATTTTATTAGTCTCACTGGTATATAAAGGCCTGTCCTTGGTTCACGTATATCTATACTAATGTAACCACTCGTCGGAGGAACTGCTAGAAGATATTCACGAGCATCTTCCAAGACTACGTACTGAATACCACGAGGGTTGAGGTGTCTGTGTCACCTCCTCACCGCAGAGCAAGCTACATCGGATACTATAAGTATTGAGGGATGTTGTAATCTTTATTGCGCTTTGAGTTCTTTTGTTCTATGTCCATATGACTTAGTTCTTGTATGTTAGTACTACTAACTTATTTCCCTATGTGCATAAGGCATAGTTTATAGCTTTATGCACTATCTTTCTATGTTTATTAGGCCTAGTCGCAAATATTAGGGTCAAGATTAGACTCCTTAGACTATATGACCATGCTGTGGCTAGTTTAAAGAATAATATAAAATAATGGGGGATACCAGGTTATCTATTGCTATGTTTCACGACCTAATTGGGTCTGTAACTGATACTTATCTTTGATGTGTCTAACTGTGTACCGACTTGCGGTGCGCAACCTGTAGAAGTGCTAATTGTCCATAGTAGTGGACCGCGGGGTTTTGTCTGTTGTGTACGGCCTCCTTGTAGCGCCTTTAGCGTTAGTCTAAAATGATCACTATTTTGTCAAGTATTATTGTCCCCTTCAGGGTAACAGAATAAATATACTATTGATTGCTCAGGCAGTACTGATTAGGAATTGACCAGCCGTAGTATCTGTATAATCTAGATTCATGGTAGCTCACTGTTTACTAGTTGTAAAATAATAGTTTCTCTTCTAGGAGCTTATACACATTGTAACGTCTAACTCTTTATGGAATTAACTCAAGCTAGCTAGCTCATGTTAATTACCTACCTTTTAGATCCTTAAACTGGGACTAAATTTATGTGGTTTAGTTCTTTATAATTGAAATTATTTGAAGTTGGAGGCCTCACAGTCAGCTAGCTGGAGTAGAGTTATGTATGATACATTTTTAATAAGATTTGATTACCACCACTTATTATATTGCCTTAGATTTGATGCCTTTCATCCTATTTGATGATATTTGATGAATGATTAATTGTCCTGCTTTAACGAGTTACAAGCTTTCTTATTTGCACCTAGGACCTATAAGTCTGGGTTATAAGGTGTAGCTAGCTACCTGATGGTCCTCTGTAAAGCTATTTATACTTTAGTAACCGTCTATAGCCTACTCTCATGTTTAAACAATGGATGGTTTGAATCATTTCTACCTACAGCTCTATGTACTTCCTTTTTCTCGGTCGGGTGAACTGGGGGGGGGGGTCCTAAATTGTTTTCCACTCTCCCTCCACGCAAATGCGGGTTCACTTCCTCTAATTCAACCTTCCCAAGTCTTAATCCAATAGAGTAATTTTGAAGTAAGTTTGTAAACTTGTAAATCATTCTTATACTTTGTTCCTTCCAATCAACATTTATAAGTTTATGAGTGTTGTACAGTGAACTTAGATCTACAATGTGCCCGGTCCTCTGCCTCCTCCTTCAACTACCAGAATTTTCCTCTTTCTTTCAAGTTGTCCAATATTTGGATCCTCCTCCTTCCTCAGTTCCTCTTTCCCTCAACCTTGCGTGAAGGTAGATTTGGTAAATTTTATAGCAGTCAGGTATATTAAAATTGGACTGTATTATTATTATTATTAGCACCGCGTCTTACTACCCGTTAATTGGACTGTAAAACCAACCGAAGAAGTATTGTGGTCGCTTGTTTCGTTGTTGCTCCGACATCCTCCTCCCCTTACGTGTCCCGTACACCCATCTATCCATCTACCCGTCTATCCTGTTGATGTTCAATGGGTCGTGCGCTAACACAAATGACTAGAGGATAACGGGCTGCGATGATAGGTTAATGTATTCATAAGACAAGGTTTAAAAACAAATGGTGTATTTTTTTATTACTTTTGTTATTATTATTTACTGCGCCCATCTCTCTCTTTGTTCATCTGTCTCCCTTGTTTGAGTGTCAATTTGAATAATCAAACTCCCGGGTTTGTGTGCGTGAACACACGTCTGGAGAGGGTGGGGGATAAGGAGGCGTATGCTTTAATAATTTTTGACGAGCTTGTCAGTTCTGGGGGAAGGGGGCGGAGAGGTACTTCATGGTCACTCTCCGACTCTTTCCTTTCCCCACCCTCTCTCTCTCTCTCTCTCTCTCTCTATATATATATATATATATATATATATATATAGTATACACATAGGTATCTTACCTCTCCTCTCTCTTTGTAAATATATATACATATTATTCTTCCCTTTCTCTTTATACATTTATCTTACTTTCTCCTTTCTATATATATCTCACTACCTCTCTCTCTCTAGATATATTATATAAGTATCTCTGTAATCCCACATATATATATACACATACACATACACGCTCTTCAAATCAACTTAGATATAGAACAGGCGCAACAGCCAGTCTCCTGACCGCCAACCCATCACTGTGAAAGAATAACCCCTCAATGTATCCAATGATATATATTTTTGCTAGGCCAGGAATCTAATCGGAGACCCCATACCTAGTTCAATATGCAGACACGCCACCGACTGATCTAAGACGTAGGATTAAGGTCTTAGATATGTATGGCTTTATTACGTACCAAGTTCATTCAAGAATAAAAACTTTTGTCAACGCGTGTCTCTAAAATTAACTTTATAATCTAACTTTTTAACTATGGAGAGTTATATTTTTTGTGGTTTTTCCACGCGTAATTTCCCCCGTATTATTCTACTGAACAAGTTTGAGCTTACGTTTTAATATCTTTATCCTGAAAAGTATTAAAGCTGTTTTTCAAATTCATAATATAAACTCACAGATCCTTTAACACAACTTTGAAACACTATGTTAATATGACATAAAATGGCTTATAGCATATAAATGTATATATATTCTGAGTTACTAAATGTTTGTAGTCAACACAAATAGTGTATGTATATGCCTGTGTGTATAGTTCAAAAAGGGCTGAAAATAATGGATAAGAGAGAGGTTACATAATTCTGAATCACGTACCCTGTACTCATCACCAGACATTGTTAGGGTAATTATATATCACAGATTGTTGTGGCCAGGACATTCAGCGTGAATGGGAGAAACCAAACGTAGATGGTAGGGTAACATTAGAATGGACCTGAAATAAATAGCGTAATTAGGTGGACTGGATAGAACTAGCTCAAGATAGGGATGTGGTATAATAAAGGGGACTGGATAGAGCTATCTCAAGATAGGGATAGGGTATAATGAAGGGGACTGGATATAACTAGCTCAAGATAGGGATAGGGTGTAATGAGGTGGACTGGATAGAACTAGCTCAAGATAGGGATAGGGTATAATGAAGAAGAATGGATAGAGCTATCTCAAGATAGGGATAGGGTGTAATGAGTTGGACTGGATAGAACTAGCTCAAGATAGGGATAGGGTATAATGAATGGGACTGGATAGAACTATCTCAAGATAGGGATAGGATGTAATGAGTTGGACTGGATAGAACTAGCTCAAGATAGGGATAGGGTATAATGAAGGGGACTGGATAGAACTAGCTCAAGATAGGGAATAGGGTGTAATGAGGTGGACTGGATAGAACTAGCTCAAGATAGGGATAGGGTATAATGAAGTGGACTGGGTAGAACTACCTCAAGATAGTGATAAGGTGCAGTGAGGTTTACTGGCTGGAACTAGTTTAAGAAAGGGATAGGTGGCGTATTTTTGAAAGTGTGGAAATAACTTTAAAGTCTCTCAAGCCATGGAATGATTAAGCTATAATACGAATTTTAAAGTAAAATTTAGTTGACTTAAGATGCTGAAAAAATTTCGTATCTTTTTATTTACTTTCAATAAACGTGGCCCATGTGTTCTATCGTCTATCGAGTTTGACACTGCCACTCTAGATCTTTAGCCGGCCTCGCTAACCACTCAGTCTAGGGGATGAGGTATTTATATACATTTCTGGAATAATATTGTACGCACAACGCAGTTTTATAGCGACTCTCACTAACGAAAGGCCTTCTTATCCCTATCAATCCCCATTCATCTCCGGTTTGGATAAAACCCGTGTGGGCCCCTTAAATTGGGTTCGGGTACGGATGTAGAAAGGAATCTACAACACAAAGAAAGATGTTTCACGATCTTTTCTTTCTAAATACGACCGGAGAAATGAAAAGAATCCAAAGAGTATCTTGAGAATATGATACGTAATCTTATCGGATTGACAAGTAGGAGGAAATCTGCCCGAATAGTAAAAAAAACCCCACCTTTATGGGTATTCATTTCGAGAGAAACGTATTTTTGTATTATAATTCTTGAATTTGTTTGACAAGGCTCTTTCTTATATATATTTACAGGATTGATTGGCTGGTCCCAAGCGGCCCAGGTCAGTGAGAAAGTATCACTCGCTGTCAGGTTATACTGGTTATACGACTTTTATCTTATTATGTCTAAGCTTGTACTCCCTTTAGCCCTTCACCTACTACCACCCTTTGTCTTGTCAATAGTAAAAAGGGGAAAGAAAACTACGAAACTTCTTATCTCAAGGTAAAGAGGAAGGCTCGCTGCTAGTTCTCAAATATCTTAAAATGTTCTGTTGTGAGCCCATCAAACAATGACTGTATTGGTTGGAGGGAGGCCAAATCTAGAGCCCTTTTTCATCAAGACTGGTCTCATAGCTCCGCTAATATGATTAAAATGTCGTTTAAAATGAAATAATGTCACATTTTCACACATTTTTTTCTATTAATAAAACTCAAACTATAGTGCTGTTAGTGAAAAAGAGCCCTGTTGGAATATTTCGTCCTTATTTTGATGGAAGCCGTATTTTGAAATAACCCATCATCGTAGAATTAAATATTGCGCTAGAGCTGAACGTTTTCGCAGTAATTCCTCACTTAACAAGGCGGCACCCTTAACATACGTTCAAAAATACTACTGAAGCTATGTTTCAGTATAAGTTGAAGTGGTGAGGTGACGTATTTATACTTTTACTCTTGGTTTGGGCCCGAGGTTATTTCAATTACATCATTGATGATCACCTCACTATTAATTTCACTTATAATATTAGTTTTTACTTTCTAATTGAATGAGCGAATATACTTAAATTTTTTTAGTAAATAACTGGGAGTTTGTTTTTAATATAATATATAAGTTTGTAAATTGATCCTATATTCACATTTTGTGTAGATTACAAATATAATACACTAAGTACTCACTAAATAAATGCTTGTAATTTTGTCTTAAGGAATTGTTTGTAAACAAAAGGAACGGCTGTACATTTAATTTGAGATGAAAGAGGACGCGAGAAAATATTAGTGTTTTTACATTTTTTATAGTAAAACATTTCTTTGGTCAAAATAAATCAAAATTAATATTGCTCCAGTACAAAACCTGGAGTTTTATTTTCTTCGCCTGGTGATATTAACAATTGTTGAATATCTGTCATGAACATAGCGGCATTAGGTGAGAAACTTTTTAAATTAAGATATAAGGTTGTTATTAAATTCCAGGACACCCTTGACCAAAAATTCAACAACTGTTGATATCACCAGGTGAAGAAAATTAGATCTGTACTTCTACTCGATAAATATTTAATTTATTTTGGACAAACACAAGCTTTGCTATAAAAATTGGAAAAAAGCCGGCCTTTTCTCGCGTCCCCTTCTACCGAACCTTAATGCCATCGTATATCTTCACAAAATATGTATTCTGGGCACGCCTAGATTCACTCACTCGAACTTTTGATTAAAATTTAATTAAATCAAACGGAATTGACTGGAAAGCTGTATTTTAGTTTTAAAGTAGTTATGGTGGCCGAAATCGAATAGCCCACCCAGGGTTATCTACCGGTATTCAAGTCTACCCCTGTGTGTTGCACAAGGGTAGGCTTTATAAAAACGACCATCGGACCTTGGGGATAAGAAGCTTAGGGGTGAGCTTTGACGATCATGTTTTCCATAGATTCGTACAGGTTCACAATCGCTGCGAGAGTCCACAGAGATAAACACATACTCCCTTTGTCACACATACACACGCACTCACGCACTTTGATATCATTGAGGTCCCGCAAAAATCCTTGTTCTATCATTTCTCACCTTGTCCTCATCCGAGTTGTTCCGGTGAGATGCTTGGCGAAACAACGGACTATCTCCAATTACATACATACATACATACATACATACATACATACATACATACATACATACATACATACATACATACATATATACATATATACATAATATACATATATACATATATACATATATACATATATACATATATACATATATACATATATACATATACACATATACATATACACATATACATATACACACATACACACATACATACACAAACACTATTTCACTATTCTAATATGGCCCCTCGTTAGATAATTTTGGGGCCGTATGGTCTAAGGCGCTACTTCCGCTGTAGGCTAGACTATCGATGACGGGGACATCATGTTTCGATACCGGTCGGGTGTACTGAGGGTTGTTTTTGTAAATGGTTTTCCACTATCCCTCCACGCAGGTTCGGGTACACTTCTTCTAGATTCAACCTTCATTAGCTCTAAACCAGTAGTGTAATTATTACGTATACGTATAACCCGGACGAGTAGAAAGACGCGGTGCTAAAAAAAATGACTCAATAGAATATTTTTTTTTCTTAATTCATTAGTTTCGTAATTTCTACCTGTAGCAAAGAAAAATATTGTTCTTCTCAAAGAATGTTTATTCCAGTGACGAAATAATCCCTATATTTCCAGATCGACGAAACTAGATAATGAGGGAATTACCAAGGATTAATCCTCTTGTATTACAAAGGGATCTACTGTGAAGGACGGGGGTTAAGGGGGAGGGGGGTTGTGAAGGAAATGGGTAACATTTATTATAAAGGGCATTATATTTTGTTGGAGGATGTAATATGCCTATATTTTTCAAGGGGAGTTAATTAATTAATATAAAATGTTACTAAATGTTATTTTTATTAGCTATCAAAATGCATTAAATAAAATTACACTAGAAAGCCGTCCATCCAAATAGCGATTTTCCGAAATCTCGGTTTATCCGGGTCGCCCTTTTGACTACAATAATGTGTCGCAACTACCATGCTTTAATTCAGTACCTTTAAAATAATTATACTTACATTTAAGTTAACTTAATTGACTAAAATTCTTGTAAATTAATTTAAAACGTAAATACATTAGATGGATAGATTAGATAAAATTTCGCTTTAATTACAAACTATATTGTATATTGGCATCATAACAGCCCTCCTGAGTCGCAGATGACTGTGTTATCGGATAGTTCAATATACTATTGGTTGCTCATATTTAGCTGACGACTACACACGTCCATCACAGACTATACCTTAAACTAAGAATGACCCTAAACACGGGACTAATTCTGGATATCTTAGTGGTTAGAGTAATGGCACGCTAAGCCACATTTTATTGGCTCAATTCCCGTATCTAGGTGTCATTTTTAAACTAATATTTAAATTTAAAAAAAATATATAACACCGCGTACTATCCATTCTGGTTATACGCTTATGTACTAGTTACACTAGTGGGTTAGGGATTAGTAAGGCTTAATTGAGAGGTAATGTACCCACATTAGCGTGGAGAGAGTGTGTAAAACCATTTAATAAAACCACTCTCAGTACACTCGACCGGGATCGAACCCCGATGTCCCTGTCTTCAGCAGTCTAGTCTAACTCAAGAGTAGCGCGTTAAACCACGTGGCCACCACCGCGGGTTTACATTAGTTGAAATAAAAATTGTTTCAATATTAACAGAAAAGCTCCGATTATAAATCATGTCAAGATCTATTGATCTGAAAGAGATCATCAACTCTCAAAATTAATAGGTATGGCGCACCGCACATCCTTTTTTTAATTACTTTCTCTTAGAACCCGGACATAGAAGTATTGTGCTCACCAAAAAAATCTAACGTTAGATTTTGATAAATGTCGACGTTTCAAAACCCGCTAAAACTGAAAAAGTTGTTTACGAAATACCGATATACCGAGATTTCCTCTAAATTTGATTTAACGATATTATTAAATTTTGTATAAAGGCATCGTGTAACATTACAAACAAAATGACTATCCTATTTTTCTTGTAAAAATAACTTTAAAGGTATTTTACATAAGCGTAAATTTCCCATTTCGAATATCCTCGCAACTATTTCAGTTACAAAGTAACTTATCGTTGTAAAGTTGTAGACAATTAAAAATACAAATCTTTTATTTGAAATATATTTTTATAAAATCAATAGATTCTGAGCTATAAGCAAACATATACATATATTTTTACGGTACACTTTGAAATTGATTGTTATGATATTTGGTGGACATAAATGTTTCTGTAACAGTGTATATTATTACATGTATATTCTTTGGTGTAGTGTTTCTGCAACAATGTATATAATTTCGTTTCACAAATCCTATTAGTTTTTCCTAAATGTCTCTATTTTAAGATTAAAAAAAAGAGAGAGAAATTTGTACGGGGCATCGTACCTTTTATTTAAGACAAATATTTACTAAAAAAATACGATCTTTATAAATCTCGAATAAAAAACTTGTGTGTGTGTGTGTGTGTTCCGGTTTTTGTCGTGCCGATTATATTAGGGACAGCTCTAAGAGAGGATATTGGATACTGCCTCCATATATATACAGCACCACTGGTCCACATATAAAGTATAGGCTCTGACACCAACCAGCCTCTCGAAGCTCTGGGAGGATATTAAGAGAAGTGGGGGATTGAAGGGTAAAGCAGGTCGTAATTGGATTATAATTGTTGAAGAGTCTGTGAAACATTTCAAGCTGGGCGAGATGTCATCTCCCTCCTTCCACCCAACCTCAGAATATCTCCTCCCCCCCCCACCTTCTGAACCACATGCTACCCCTAGCCTCCCCACCCTATCAAACCCAGACCAACTTCTAAGCGTAAATGAAGTTACCTAACCTGAACAGTAAGGACCCCCCAACCCCTTTCCCTTTTATAAAACTCCCTATACACCACACGCGAGGGGGAGGGGTAAACTTTTAATTGTTAGCGGGGTGTTTTTTGTGTGTGTTTGAAGGGGGGTACTACTGTAACTTCTTTTATTTTTTACGTTTTTGTGATTTTTTTTTCTACATCTCTTACGACGTAAAAGAAATTTACGAAGAATTGGAAAAAAAAGCAGGAGGAAAGGAAATTCAAATTTAAAAAAAAATATTGTTGAAGAAATTATAAAATGCAGTTATCCAAGAAATTGTCACGCAGACGTTCAGCTCTAACGCAATAACTAGGGGAGAGTCGTATAGTATCGGACAGCGGCTAGTATCGGACAGATCATGTTTCAATAAACTACGGTTAGCTAGATAACTCTTTCAGGTATAATATTACTCCTCTTGCTTGCAGCCAAAGACAACAGTTAGTTGAAGGCGCGCCCTTGAGCCGTACGGTTCCCACGAGTGTTTGTGTAGTTTATATGCTTTGTTTCTTTGTTCCAACTACATTTTCAAGACTTCTCATTCTCACACGATAATTACAATTAGTTTGTTTATTGGATATAAGGTAAAGGGTAAACTCCTGAATAAGTTATAATATTGATTTGGTCAACAAAGAAAATATTATTGTAATGAATACCATTATTTTATTGCCATACAGATCGGCTAGTATCGGACAAGTTGTTTTCGTCTAGTACCGGACAAACTGGGGGATGCCACAAATTTTTTATCAACATTAACAACAAATAAAGCTCAAATAAAACATTCAATTAAGGTTAGATAAGATTACTCAGATTAGNTGGAATCTGAAACATCGAGACTACGCAAACAGGGATGTTAAATCCAAGCTCTGGATAGAGGTTGCAGTTGCAACAGTGGAGGGTTGGGATTAACAAAACAATTAAGAAAGAAATGAACAAGGTAAGAACTTCTTAATTAGCATACATAAAATAATAAAATCATAAAATATACAGTATACAAACTAACAATAGATTGAAATGCTTGACAAAGGCTTGGAGTGCAAAGGTTGTTTCCAATCATAGTAATTAATTCCACTTGGTAAATAATATTTTTAATACCGCGAACATAACGATAAATTGCATTCTAACATTGTAATTAAATAGGTGTGTGTTCTCAGGTATTTTACAAGTCTGTCAATAAGTACGTATCTGCATATTAATGTGGTGGACACCATATATACACTAATATTATAAAGAGGAAAGATTTGTTTTTTTGTTTGTAATGGATAAACTCAAAAACTACTGGATCGATTTTAAAAATTATTTCACCAATATAAAGCTACATTATCAGCGAGTAGCATAAGCTATATTTTATTTGGTTACCAAGACCCTTCCTTCACCTCTGACAAGACATCTTGTGAATGTGGAGAGTGCCAGGCCTCCACCGTGGTTCAGATTCCACGTTAAACTGTAGGTCCTTCATTTCATCTCACAATCACCCTACCATTACACATTAGCGTAAGTGCGTATAACCCGAACGGGTAGTAAGACGCGGTGCTAATAATAATAATAATATAAATGATCACCACTGTGGAATCTGAAACATCGAGACTACGCAAACAGGGATGTTAAATCCAAGCTCTGGATAGAGGTTGCAGTTGCAACAGTGGAGGGTTGGGATTAACAAAACAATTAAGAAAGAAATGAACAAGGTAAGAACTTCTTAATTAGCATACATAAAATAATAAAATCATAAAATATACAGTATACAAACTAACAATAGATTGAAATGCTTGACAAAGGCTTGGAGTGCAAAGGTTGTTTCCAATCATAGTAATTAATTCCACTTGGTAAATAATATTTTTAATACCGCGAACATAACGATAAATTGCATTCTAACATTGTAATTAAATAGGTGTGTGTTCTCAGGTATTTTACAAGTCTGTCAATAAGTACGTATCTGCATATTAATGTGGTGGACACCATATATACACTAATATTATAAAGAGGAAAGATTTGTTTTTTTGTTTGTAATGGATAAACTCAAAAACTACTGGATCGATTTTAAAAATTATTTCACCAATATAAAGCTACATTATCAGCGAGTAGCATAAGCTATATTTTATTTGGTTACCAAGACCCTTCCTTCACCTCTGACAAGACATCTTGTGAATGTGGAGAGTGCCAGGCCTCCACCGTGGTTCAGATTCCACGTTAAACTGTAGGTCCTTCATTTCATCTCACAATCACCCTACCATTACACATTAGCGTAAGTGCGTATAACCCGAACGGGTAGTAAGACGCGGTGCTAATAATAATAATAATATAAATGATCACCACTGTGGAATCTGAAACATCGAGACTACGCAAACAGGGATGTTAAATCCAAGCTCTGGATAGAGGTTGCAGTTGCAACAGTGGAGGGTTGGGATTAACAAAACAATTAAGAAAGAAATGAACAAGGTAAGAACTTCTTAATTAGCATACATAAAATAATAAAATCATAAAATATACAGTATACAAACTAACAATAGATTGAAATGCTTGACAAAGGCTTGGAGTGCAAAGGTTGTTTCCAATCATAGTAATTAATTCCACTTGGTAAATAATATTTTTAATACCGCGAACATAACGATAAATTGCATTCTAACATTGTAATTAAATAGGTGTGTGTTCTCAGGTATTTTACAAGTCTGTCAATAAGTACGTATCTGCATATTAATGTGGTGGACACCATATATACACTAATATTATAAAGAGGAAAGATTTGTTTTTTTGTTTGTAATGGATAAACTCAAAAACTACTGGATCGATTTTAAAAATTATTTCACCAATATAAAGCTACATTATCAGCGAGTAGCATAAGCTATATTTTATTTGGTTACCAAGACCCTTCCTTCACCTCTGACAAGACATCTTGTGAATGTGGAGAGTGCCAGGCCTCCACCGTGGTTCAGATTCCACGTTAAACTGTAGATCCTCCATTTCATCTCACAATCACCCTACCATTACACATTAGCGTAAGTGCGTATAACCCGAACGGGTAGTAAGACGCGGTGCTAATAATAATAATAATAATAATAATAATATATTTTATTTTGAAAATTTAATTTATTCCTCATAAAAATTTCGATAGTCTTACACAACGCGTGCGCTGCAAAAACTATTGGTATTACATAAAGAAAATACTATACATATTGAACGTTCTCACTAATGTGAACAAAAAAGTCCACGAGACAATATATGTAATTATTATGGTTATGTTAAAATAAACGTTTTTTGTTGAAATTAGTCAACTAAAACACGGATGCGAACAAAAAGTGATTATATCCGTATCATGATATGAATCCTTATCCAAGTCGCGGGCAGCAGCTAGGTATCTATATTTACGTGTCTTCTTCATATAACTATATACTACTATGGCTAATAACACATCTTCACACCTTGGTGCCATGAT
>CABEEJ010001698.1:43900-77077 GCA_901482245.1 Timema douglasi
ACACTAATATTATAAAGAGGAAAGATTTGTTTTTTTGTTTGTAATGGATAAACTCAAAAACTACTGGATCGATTTTAAAAATTATTTCACCAATATAAAGCTACATTATCAGCGAGTAGCATAAGCTATATTTTATTTGGTTACCAAGACCCTTCCTTCACCTCTGACAAGACATCTTGTGAATGTGGAGAGTGCCAGGCCTCCACCGTGGTTCAGATTCCACGTTAAACTGTAGATCCTCCATTTCATCTCACAATCACCCTACCATTACACATTAGCGTAAGTGCGTATAACCCGAACGGGTAGTAAGACGCGGTGCTAATAATAATAATAATAATAATAATAATATATTTTATTTTGAAAATTTAATTTATTCCTCATAAAAATTTCGATAGTCTTACACAACGCGTGCGCTGCAAAAACTATTGGTATTACATAAAGAAAATACTATACATATTGAACGTTCTCACTAATGTGAACAAAAAAGTCCACGAGACAATATATGTAATTATTATGGTTATGTTAAAATAAACGTTTTTTGTTGAAATTAGTCAACTAAAACACGGATGCGAACAAAAAGTGATTATATCCGTATCATGATATGAATCCTTATCCAAGTCGCGGGCAGCAGCTAGGTATCTATATTTACGTGTCTTCTTCATATAACTATATACTACTATGGCTAATAACACATCTTCACACCTTGGTGCCATGATAACTGGTCATAAAACCCGGCGACCCGGTCCCAAGCGTGGCCGTAGCCTTAGTCTTCCTCTAACAGATACAGTAATTTTTTAATAGGCCCGCAACAGAAGATTTTAAAATATTTGAAAACTAGCGGCAAGATTTCCTCTTTACCTTGAGATAAGAGGTTTTTGTGGTTTACTTTCCCCTCTTTCTTATTGACACGATTAATAGTGGTTGTTAATGAAGGACGAAAGGGAGTCTAAGCTTAGACAGAATAAAGAATAAGTTCCATAAAACGACACAGAACAATGTGTTTTAAGAATTGTCTGACAGCGAATGATTCTTTCTAGCCGACCGAAGCGACCGTTTTAAGCATGATATATGGAGATTAAAAAAACTTAGTTGGTATTTAACCCAGATTTATTTATGAAAAACTCTTAGCACGCGACCCTACATCCACCGGAGGGTCCAAATATTTTCTTCTGACAAATTAAACATTTTATTTTTGTTAATACATGAGGCCATGAAAGAACAGGGAACGTGTAGAGTTCAATTTCTATAGGAATAACCTTATCTGTCAGAAATGTTACTAGAGCTACCTTCACACATTCATACGTCAAGCCATGTTATCTGCAGCTATCACTTTTAAAAGATATAATCAATATTTATCAATAATGATATATTATAATATTATCAATGTTAACAGGTAAAAAATATGTTTGCATTTTCTATAAGTTTCTTTACATTAAATTTGTACTGAAGCATTTCCTCCTTCCACCCTTTAAAGGGTCAAGGTTGGGGTTTCATGTATGTGGTAGCCTGACTGTGGTGAACACACTACATATAGAGGGGCCGGTACTACCAACTGCCCACGGGTGTTACCAACATAACAAACATGATACTCTCCCTCCACTGTGTAGGACTAGTCAAATAAAACCCTCGCCAACGCTCTGATGTGCAATGTACTCTCACTCACTCTCTATTTGGTACAGTTTGGTCCGAGAAGATTGGCCGCCACCGTGAACCTTTTGAGTTATCTGTGAGATCTTAAGGTTGTCAACACCCCTCGAATAATATTTAAACATCATATTCAATTTAAGGTCATTTTGCAGGGAGAATTACTAATAATTTGAGTCTATAACATCTTGACAGGGAGTCTAATATAGGTGGGTGTAGTGGGGTTAGTTTGGGAAAATAGCAAGTAACATTGTCTCAGCCCATTCCAAAAACACCGACCAGGTAAGGGAGTGTTATTAGTTGGGATTAACTTGTAGCATTAGCCACAAGCTAACTATAACCAAGTCAATAACAACGGACTTACCCTATTGTACTGACACCGTCTGCTTATGGCTCAACTACACACTCGATCGGCCCATCGAAACGCACACGCCTGAACTAGACGACTGACCACGAAATACTAAGACCGCGCCTATTCAACACTCAGAAACAAGATCCCCGGACCAAATATCTTCGGTAGGAAAGAAGATACTCTTCACCAGTGCCCAGTTTTGTTTCTACTCCAATCTAGAAGCGTGTAGAATCCCCCCTCCTTGTTTATATTCTTTGGTTTTCCTCCCCTCGTCATCCCATCATTCCGCGTTCTGTGGACTGTGTTGTAATCGTATAAAAGAGTGATCGTGTGAGGGAAGTGCCACTCTTGGACTGGCTTTGATAATCGCTTGAGCAAGCGAAGGCTTCGGAAATTAATAATATAAGCAAAATTATTTCTCGGCTTAATCTTTTATTTTCAAAATTCTTTTTCGGCATAATGGACTTAAACTTTGAACTTGAACTAAAAAAGGAATATCTAATGATATTATTAATAATAATATTTTTTATGGAATTAATATTTATTTCAAGTATAATGGACTTAAACTATGGACTCTAACTAGAAAACATAATAATACTAATAATAATACTCCTTGTCAATTATAATAAACTTGTGCTATTGGATTCTAACAAAAAAACCAAATATCTAATGGTTTTGTTAATAATAATATTTCTTGGGTACTTAATAATTATCTCAAGTATAATGAACTTGTGTTATTGGACTCTAACGGGAAAACAATTATCTAGTTATTTAGTTAATAACAATGCACTTTTTGGACTTAAGGCTTATCCCTATTATATTGAACTTTAAGGTTATTGAATGCTGTTTACAGAGTAGTGCTATTAATGTTTCACTTCCAATGTTTACATATGAACTAAATGTATCGGGTGCCATCAGCGCTAGTAAGAGGTCAGCAATAGCAGCCTTAATAACTTAATTTATGGTTGGTAATTTCTTAAGTGTTGACAATTTAAATGTGGATTGCACTAGCTAATGCCAACGTAAGAAATATGATAATTCTAGGTCTAAGTATATTTTCCCTTTTTACGGGACGAAGAAATGGAAGAATACTGACATAAATAATTTTAATTATTTTTGTAAAGAACATGAGAATTTGGCAGAGATTAAATTGATGAGTCCTATATTGTTCTTTTTTGCCTAGCTGTTAATTTTGTTAACGTAATTAGTGATGGTAATCCCTTACACATTTAAGGCACTCTTCATATGAGGCCATGGTATTGAGATTACAAAATATTGTATACTTTTTTCCTTTCTTTGGATTATTTATTTAAATTGTTGTTCATATATTTTGAATATCTAATAAACAACTCTTGTTGTTAATTTTTCTACTTACTCTTTTTACACATTCATCCTTAGGTATGATGCTAGCTAAATTTTTGTCTGGTAATCAAATTAGGGGTATAGTTATATTCTTGTTTATAGTTAGTTATATACTGTTGAGGTTGACCGTGGGGTCGGGTCCCGCAATTGTTCCTAATTGCGTGTGCTGGGTATTGTTTATTTTTAGCCCAGCTTTTTCTTATATTCATAACTCACTCGGCACACTCTTTCTTTTTGATGACTTATTATTACTTTTTGTATTTAAACCCTCTAGGTTAGGCATTAGGGTTAGAAATAGGGTCCAAACTGACCCTCTACCTCAGCCTGGCTTATTATAAATATGACATTTTGTACAGCCCATATGAAAGTCTGACTATACCACATTTCAGCCCCATAAATTAATATCTCTACCTTAACAATGGTACCTAAAAAGAATAAATATCAAGTTTGAACTGTATTGATTTGATATGTATTTCGGTTTATAACGGTCTACGCCATATTCCGATATCCAATCGTCATAAATATCGATTGTTCTATAGTTCTTCCTCTATTCCTCTTACTCGTATTTATTTGTTTATGCCTTTTCTTTAACCTGTTCTTGGTCTCCCTTGCTTTATTCCTTCCATTGGTTTACAGTTTATTACTGGTTTTGGTAACCTTTCATTCCTCATTCTCTGAATATGCCCATATATAATATATGTGGTTTAATTCTTATATCGTCTACTATTGTGTATGTTACGTCAGTAGCTGGGGCGGCGTATCAGTACAGCTCCCTTATTGGCTGAAATTGGTCACGTGACCACGCCCCTTGTTCTCTGATTGGCTGTTGGATTCCCCCTCCCCTCCAGCCCTTCTCCTGGTCACAAACCCTCCTCCTGACCTCTTTTCTCGTGTTCCAAACATGTTGGTTCTAGTATTTTCTTGTTTTATTGCTTATTTATGTATACTCATATCTTTTTATATATATGAATATTTCTTTTTTATTTGAAATTAAAGAGTTTTTATTCATTGATTAGGGCGTTGGAGTTTTTTTTATTGGCATGCGACCCCACAGTTCTGGACGAAAGCGCTAGTGAGCACCCTCTTTGTCCGGGAGCTGAGCATAGAGTGATTGCTGAACAAGTGGCAAGACGCAGAGCGCATAAGGAGTAAGGCATAGCTTCCATATTCTCTGGCCGCTCGATTATAAATGAGTGTGGCCGCCGAGTAGCTGGCAGTCTTGAGAACCCCTTTCACTTCCCCGCATGTCGACATACCACTCTACTACTTCCTTTCGCTTTTTTACCCTCTCCCGCCATTACTACCCGTGTGTCACGGCCGAGGTGTGGTAATGAGCGAAGAAAATTCTCAAGTGGCAACGACCCACTCCCTACACTCCCAACCCCCGGTGGAAGTCATGAACTTAAATCACGGGGTCAAAGTCCTCTCAATGCGCCCCAAGAAAATAACTTTGTTGTGTTTCAGCTCACGCCATGAAAAGTATACTTGGAATATTTGTGATTACCCCATCATCGACATGGGAACGAACCCGGGACTTTTGGCTCAACAACAAAATCTTCTCTCTTGTTAAAAATGATATAATTATTAGTACCGAGATTTTTTAGCTCACACTATATAAAGTATAGTTGGAATATTTATGATTACTCAGTCATTGACACCTGGACACGATATTCGAACCCGGAATTTATGACTTAGCAAAAAAAAAATCATACGCAATATAGAGTTCTGTCTCTCTCTCTCTTGTTAATAATCACCTAAAAGCAATATTAAAATATCAAATTCCCCTCACCAGAGTGTCAAATTGATGATTTCGAGATTGACACGTTATATATTATCGAAAAAGTAACAGTGGAGGGGAGGGGGGGTGAAAACTCGGACTATGATCTTCATGCAAGAGTGAAATAAGTGCTGATTTGAGTGAGAAACCATATTGTAGTTAAAGAGCGGCCAACTATCAATAGCGTCAAACAGTTTAACGCATCAGGGAATTGCTTGTTGCGCGCAAAGGTATAACTTGATATATTTTGTTCTCTCTACCATGTGCCCACCCCCCCACCCCCCGGCCGAGATGCCTACGCTATCAGAACCTGTTTCTAGAAGCTACAGAAATATTTTGGTATAAACTCGAACTACGGTCAACAACTTACCGCAGAAATAGCCAAAGCTCTTAATTGACACGGGATTCAAACCTAGGACCTTTGGCAAATATAAAGTTTTGTCTCTCACGGTAAAAAGCGAAAATATTTATTTTCACACACACTGAAAAGTTTACTTACACACTGAAGTATAGGTGTAGAGGAATAGTTACAACGGTACTAATTTTAAAGAGTATTTACCAGATAGTTTCAAATTGACTAGAATTAAACAAGTAATAATCAAGTAAGTGTGCGTCTGTCCATTGCTCCCGAGTTTCTCTGGCCCGAGCTTAGATACACGGTCTCAAACGTCGCTCCCCCGTCATAGACCGTAGTGACGCCTTAGACCACGCGACCATCGACCGGAAGGGGCATACCAATGAATGCAAACCACATTTGTGATAGTGAGAAAAAAAAGGGTGGTTTTGCTGATAGACCTGATTTTCCTAGCATAGCTACGCTTTATCAGCATAAGATTGGGAAGTGAACAAGCATTTGCTAAACAAAATTTATTCTTTCTGTGCCAAAGTGTACTCATATTTGCATGAACAGACATAGCAGAGCGTCTACCCAGCACGTCCATCCTCATCGCCAGCTAGAAGGTGTCTGGTGGATAACGGGACTTACAAAGGGTATTATGCACATCGGGCATGCACTGATATGTATTGGGCAACCGCCGCCATTACAGTCGGCACGCCCTTTGAAGTGCCTATATATAGACCTCGAAATCGTTAGAGTCGGTCATTTAAATTTGTGATTGGCTTCGAAAATCATCAAGATGAGTTTCGACGCACTGGAAAATTGGATAAATTCAGGTATGTTTTAAAATCGTTTTGTATATTTTAATGGTTACTATTTTGCTTATTACGTCTTTGATGTAAAGTGGCATTTGTTCCTTTGACAGAATTTCAAGAAAACCCACCTCCACCACCTACAATGCATGTATCGCCGGGCAGTCCGGATCCGCTAGAGTTTTTTTTTTAGCGAGGATGGAATTTTCCTGGCGGATAGCGACTGGTCTATGGGTAATTAACGTCCTTATTTAGATTTGAGCGTGATTGGCGAGTAGTTTTTTCTCACGATAGTAATTAATATTTATTTATTTAATTTCATACTACTGGGATCCATATGGGCTGGATGAGGGCCTGAGGAATTAAGTATCGCCTGCGGTGAGTTTGGCGACGAGCGTGCTAGCGTCTGCCCTGACTGAGTCAAACCTTGTAGCGGCCGGTGCTCGGCACGGCGACGCCATTGTCCTCACGCCGCCGCCGTTGTCCTCACGCCGCCGGCCATCTACAGACCCCAGAGCTCCACAGTCATCATCACGCCGGCGCCCATCTACAAACCCCAGAGCCCCACAGCCATCCTCATACCGCCGTCCATCTACAGACCCCAGAGCCCCACAGACGCTGGTGGAAATTCTCCTCCCGATGTTTGGGGTAAATTGGACGCGATAGACCGGCTGATATATAAGTACCGTCTACAAGTAACTATAATATAGCCACTAGTTTGGAAATATACTGTTTGTGCGCTTTCTTTCTCCCAAACCACCGTTATTTCGACAGTATACCAAAACATTTTGTCAGCTGACCGTTTCTAGAAGGTGATCAAAGACAGAAAATTATAATTGCCACCTTAGACACTTATTTAATTCACGTTTAAAATGTGCTGGATCAAATATTCAACCACCACCTTAGTGCATGCGATAGCGTGTCTGTATAGTAAACGATTGGTCCCGGGTTCATTTCCCGACACGGTTGGTTTGATAAGTTATCATACTGCTGGCAGGGTTTGTGGATGTTATAGTCTTAACACTTTATGAATAAAAAAAGTGAGCCAAGCTTTAGACTGGAAAATGGACGGTTATGAATTAAATTGTTTTTTATTTATTTCTAAAACAAAATTATTTCCACCAAGAGTAAACTTGATTTTGTCCACTTTCTATTTTTACCAATTTGTGTAAATACAAGTACTCCCTGCAAATACCTTACTTCATTTATGACGTGTGTGTGTGTGTGGTTGTGCTTGCTTACCGGGCCAACAGATAGTGTTGAAAGCCTGTTTCGAACATTAATACGCGTTTAAAAGGGGAAAATTATGTGTTTTAAGTTTGGAGATATTTCTTAAAGGCATTCAGGAGAAATTATATTGTTGGTTTAGCCGATCAATAAATTGAGAGAGAGAGATAAACCATATATATTTGCAAAGTCAAAGGAACCTGGTTCGATTTCAAACTTGGGGTGAAAATGAGGGTTTAACTACCCTGGACTAAATTTTGTAGTTGTCCTAGGGTGTATTTATTACACACACTTTGCGAAAGGTCCCGGGTTCGATTCACTACATTGGTGAAAATGTAGGTTTAACCCTTCATAGTGATAAATTAACTGCCCTAGACTGTATTCTGTAGCTGAACTAGGCTTAAAGTGTATTTATTAAACAAACTTTGCTATGAGGCCCCGTGTTCGATTCTCTGCATAGATGAAAATTTAGGTTTAACAACTCATAGTGATAAATTAACTGCCGTGGAATGTATTTTGTAGTTAACCTAGGGTTAAAGTGTATTTATTACACACACTTTGAGAAAGGTCCCGGGTTCGATTCTTGGCATAGATGAAAATGTAGGTTTAACCCCTCATAGTGATAAATTAACTGCCCTGGACAAAATTTGTAGTTGTCCTAGGGTTCAAGTGTATTTATTAGACTCACTTTGTGATGGGGTCCCGGGTTCGATTCTCTGCATAGATGAAAATGTAGGTTTAACCATTAATAGTTATAAATTAACTGCCCTTGATGGTATTTGTAGCTATACTAAGGTTTAAGTGTATTTATTACACACACTTTGCGAATATTGGTACCAGTTAAAGCAATTATTTTTAGGAAAAACTGTAACAAATTATATTAATACCGAAAGTATATTGAAATTGTAAAGTAGTATACATTTTACGGGAACAATTTTATTTAAAGTGTTTACTTTGACACGTGTGTTGTGTTATAGTTCAAATGGAGGGGGGAAATAGTGGGTCGATCCTCCCCCCACCGGCAGCGAGCCCCCATCACCACACCGCAGGAGCACTGCATCCGAGCCAGGGAGATGGTGTTCGAGCCCAAGCTGCGGTGAGGCAGACGGGGTCCACGGTCCAGCCCCGCAATCGGGATTTAGTGGCCCTATAAACCAGGTAGGTGGGGCCCTGTCAAATGGCGTCCCTCTTAGAGTAGTCGAGGAGAGAATGAAACAATTGAGGCGTTTATTTTATACTGGTAGAGAAATTACCGTACATCTTGGTGTTCAAGCAATTGATCGTAACGCATTAATCTGGCTTGAAGAACAAATTACTAATTTGCTTAATCGGCTGCAGGATCATGGCGTCAACACCGATGACCATGTCGGCTTACTTTTGAATAGCATAGACTCAACGTTGAATAATGTATACGTCTCATTTAGACGCTCGAACTGTGGTTGATAACGTAAGTAGTTTGTTGCAAAGTAATAGTTTGTTTTTGAGTACAGACCAACTGTACGTTAAACTCAGCCATTTTAAGGAGCCTCGTGGGAGTGCACGTTATTGTGAGTAACTCACTCCCGCTAGCACAGATAGCCGTATTAAAAAAGGAATCATTACGATTCAAAATGGCGACACACTTTGCCTTGCCCGTGCATTGGTTGTCGCCAAAGCTATATGTGACATTAAAAGAAAACCAGGATGCATGGATGTGAAAACCGTTAAACAAAACAAAATTGGTCGTCCTATTAAAAAACTCAAAGCAGAAGATTTATGCCGTGATTCCCTTGTAAATCTTTTGAAAGATGGTGGAATAACTGAATTGAAACAATTTCAAACATACCTGTCCGGATAAAGAATCACAGTGTTTAGAGAACGTCGGGGGAGGAAGGTCTTATATGAGGGGCCTACTCCTCCCGATCATTCCTTTAAGGGCTACCTTGATTTGTATTTTCACGGCGATAAGCAAAAGCATTTTGATGTCATAACATACTTGACAGCCGCATTTAAGTGCTCGTACTTTTGCAGCGAGTGCCTTGGGACGTTTGATCATAGAACAAACACAAATGTGAATCCACGTGAAAAAGTGCTACGCTAAAGCGATTTGTCGCAGAGGCCAATTTGTGGTCTGTAAAGACTGTGGGCATTGGTTCACAAACCGGGCATGGGTTGATAACCATTAACGTACAGGTTTTTACAGAGGTCACAGGTCGGTCTGTGATGTCAAAAAAGTTTGCGAGGTATGCGGGCAATTTCTCAGTTACGAAAAATCAAATTATTCACATATATGTTATGAGATTTTTTGTAGAGTATGCGATACATATCGTGCTTTTGGTTATTTCTGCTATATGAAGCAGGTCCCATCAAAGCTTTCACTGGAAAAGAGCAATTTCATGTTTGTATTTATGATTTTGGATGCAGACAAGAAACGCTTCTTCAAGGTGCGGTCAATACGTACTTGCACGAACCTAACCTCCATATAGTGCAGACGTGTTCAAGGCCTACGTTCATATAGAGGCAAATGACCATCGTTGCACAGAATTCAGGGGCCATAGGACACGGATATGCAAGGGTGATACCACAATGGCATCCCATCTTTTGGATTTTTAGAGCAAATTAATTAAAGCATCAAAATTTAAGGATATCACCCTCCTAGGCCATAGTGCGAAAGGCTATGATGGTAATTTTATTTTAAAATATATGATGGAGGTTAAAAATGGACTCCAGATCTAATAATGAACGGTGATAAAATCATGTCCATGCCTTATAGCCTGCTCCTCCTTATTGACTCGCTGAACTTTCTCCCCATGTCTTTGTCCAAAATACCAAAAACATTCGGCTTGGACGAGTCTTTGGCCAATGGACATTTCCCCCATTTTTTTAACAAAGAATAAAACGTGGAGTATAGGGGCCCCTTTCCGCCAAAGGAGGACTACAGCATTAGTGAAATGTTGGGTGAGGGAAAGGAGCACTTTGAAAAGTGGTATGACGCGGTGGTCAAAGAAAATTATGCGTTTGATTTTAAGCGCGAGTTGGAGTTGTATTTTGTGAAAGATGTAGAGATCTTACGGAAGGCCTGCCTGAAGTTTAGAGAGATGCTAATGGAGAAAGCAAAGGTGGATCCTTTCAGAGAGGTGTGTACGATAGCTGGAGTGGCCATGTTGGTTTACCGACGAATTCATGTTAAGGAGAATACTATCGGTATTATCCCTAACGGTGGCTACCAGTGTGCAGTCCAACAATCGCACATCGCTGTACAATGGCTTTGTTGGGAGGCCCATCAATGCGGTGTTTGTATTCTTCATGAGGGTAACGGCCGTGAGGAATAGGTGCTAGGGCGACGAGTAAATGGTGTTGTTAAAGCTGGAGATACCATCACCGTTTTTCAGTTTTGGGGCTGTTATTGGCATGGGTGCCCTCTCTGATACCCTGACAGGACCACCCCTATCAAAAACAACCGCCACGAGACCATGGAGACGCTCTATGAAGCGACCATGGCTTGTGTTGAAAAGTTTAAGAATGCCGGCTACACGGTCGTAGAGATGTGGGAGTGTACGTTTAATGCTATGAAACGCACAGACAAGGACTTGAAACAATTTGTACTCCGGCACGATGTGTATAACAAGGAGCCCCTCAGCCCCGAGGATGCATTCTTTGGCAGGAGTACAAATTGTATCAAGCTCTTCCACGAATCAGTCCTTTCTTGTGGAGAGAAGATCAAGTATTGGGATGTGTGTTCATTGTATCCTTACGTTTGCAAGTACAAAAAATACCCCGTCGTCCACCCCAAAATTCACTTGGAACCAAATTGTCCGTCTATAGATCAAGTAAAAGGCATAGCCAATGTTACAGTGACGCCTCCGCGAGATTTATTAATACCCGTATTGCCTAAACGGATGCATGACAAGTTAATGTTGATCTTGTGCAGGAAATGCGGGGAGGAGAAAAACCAGGGTGCGTGTCAGCACAACGACGAAAAAGATCGCTGGTTGACAGGCATCTGGGTGATTGACGAGATCCGGAAAGCCATTGAGAAAGGCTACACCGTTGAAGCAGTACACGAAGTGTGGGAGTACAATGTATCTGTTTACGATTATCATACATGTTCTGGTGGATTGTTTCACGGGTACACTTATAGTTTTGAAAAATAAACAAGATTCCAGCGGATGGCAAGAGTGATGTATCTCACAAGAATAAAAGTTAGCTTATATTCAAAATTATAGGAAAGGGAAGTGGTAAAGCTCGATTTCGACTCTGTTTGTGAAAACCCTGGTCTCCGCACTCTGGCTAAACTCTTTTCAAATTAACTATGGGGAGAGTTTGGGCAAATACCCGGTTTATCACACGTAGCCGTTGTTGATGACTATCAGGGCATCCACAAGTACCTGACGGACCCTTACATCACCTTGGACATCGTCATTTATGTAAATGATGAGGCTATGTTCCTCAATTACAAGGATGCACGTGACGCGTTGCGCCCTAACCCTAACACGAATGTGGCGGGGGCATGCTACACGACTGCTATGGCTAGGTTGCACTTATACAGCGTCCTTGAACAATTAAGGGACCACGTTTTGTATCATGACACAGATAGCGTTCTATTCACAGAGCACCCCGGTGATTGGATCCCACCATCCCGAGACATTTTAGGTGACCTCACTGACGAACTTCAGGATTACGGTCCAGGAAGCTACATTAGCGCTTTTGTATATGGCGGTACTAACATTTACGCGTACCAAGTTTGTGTTGGTGGCGATCCTGCCAAAACAAAAACGTTGTACATGGTTCACGGGATCACCATCAACTATCGCAACCGGAACGACGTTAATTTTGACGTTTTGAAAGCGATGGTCACTGACCCGGCTGCGGAAAGATACATACAGATACCACACAAAATTGTAAGAAAAGGTCTTGCGACTGTATTTAGCGTTACGCGGACCAAAATCTACTGGCCCGTGTACACCAAACGGCGGATTACCGATGATCATAATACGTTGCCGTTTGGGTATCAGAGTCCTTGTAAACGCGCTCGCCACGAATAAATGCTGATCATTTAGACGGGCTGAATAATCTTATTTTTTTCCTTTCATTCTAGACAGTTCCACTGCCATACCTTTTTTCAAAGATTTGAGTTTTTTCATAATTTTTTTCTGCATGAAAACACGCATATATTTTTATTGATTTATTTTATGCACCCAGGATATTTTTAAATTTTTTATCCGCCAGTACAATCCTTCACTTACCTGATTAATTCTAGTCAAATAAATATAGTTGTTTGTATATATTTTAATTCTAGTCAATTTCTTTTCTTGTATATATTTTAAATTGAAACCTTTTGGTTGTTATCATATATTCAAATACTCTTTAAACTGGACTTTGTAAATTAATACCGAGGCCACTATTCCAGCTACGAGCTCAAGAAATTCATTATTGTTTCCTTTACACCAAAACATGTATAATTTACTTTAAGGCGTAAGATATATCCTATAGCTATCATTTTCGTAAATAAATATTCTAAGTATACTTTTCATGGCGTGAGCCAAATTTCTAAAACTTTTATTTTTGTATACTTTTCATGGTGTGAGATATATTTCGATAAACTTTTATTTGTGTCTAAATAAATATTCCAAATATACTTTTGTTAGTGTGAGATATATTTGTATAAATTTTGACTTGCGTAAATAAATATTCCAATTATACTTTTCATGGTGTGAGATATATTTTTATTAACTTGGATTTGTGTAAATAAATATTCCAAGTATACTTTTTTTTTGTGGTGCCAGATATTTTTGTAAAAACCTTTTTTGTGTAAATAAATATTCCAAGTATACTTTTAATGGCGTGAGCCATATTTTTAAAACTTTTATTTATGTATATACATATTCCACGGATACTTTTCATGGCCTGAGTCATATTTTTAAAACTTTGATTTGTGTAAAAAATATTCCATGTATACTTTTCACGGTGTGAGAACTACGAGTATTTGTAAATAGCTATTCAACGTACCGGTATACTTTTCATTGTGTGAGCTAATATTGTGTGAATAAATATTATAAAAACTGTTAAGTTTGTGTTTTAACGTCCACACACCCCTCCGTCCTAACCTATAAATACAAGCTCATTTAGCTTATAAGCTCAGTCTCAAACATTCTAGACAAGTTGAAACATCCATTTTGGGCCAACATATGCGGCTCTTATGGCTGTGGAAAGTCTTATTTTGTAGCCGACTTTATCCGTCACCTGGATACAAAGTGGGACGTTATATTTGATAAAATCAAGTGGTAATATGCTTTATAGAAACCGATATTCGAACAAGACGGGTTAAGTCCCCGCGTCATATTCTTTTAGGGCTTGCTGGAAATGGATGACACCTGTAATGACTCTCCACAGACACTCAAACACTCCTGAAGTTCTTCCCATTCCTGCTGTACTCAATACTGTACCAGTCAAGACATGTTAAAAAGCTGAACTTTTACTAGAACATAATATTTCCAGAGGAGGTATCTCTTGGGACGAAAATGGGGAAGTGTGTATTCATGATACGCTTCTCCGTGGATCAAATATTGTAGATTTAGTCAACGATCTGGTCAGAGCAAGATGACACAACGAGCCGTCTGGGTGGCGAGAGTTTCTCACGGGGCTTCAAAAAATAAACGTTCCGAAATAATTTATTAATAATCCGAAACGTTTGGCGTCCATTAGAGATCCAACTCCCACACTCCAACCACTTACACCATCGCAACACCCTAAGAAAAATAAATTGAAAAAGGTGGATGAAAACATGTGGCTGCAGTTCCGAGTTTAATGGCCCGTTTAGCTGTCATCTACTACGACCATTCTCATCCTGCAGGGTTTGCAGGGGCGGTGTCGTTCTTAAAGGCGTCCAAGAAAGATTCCAACAAAATACTATAATTGCTTCGTGAGCAAGACCTTCATACCCTACATAAACCAGTGATAAAAAAAGTTTCCGCGTAACAAGTACATGGTGTCAAATATTGACGATCTCTGGCAAGCCGATCTCAACGATATGCGAAAGCTCAGAAAATACAATGACGGTGCAGTGTACTTGCTCACCGTTATCGACGTGTTTATAAAGATGGCCTGGGTGAGGTCGCTTCCTTCCAAGATAGTGAGCGTCGTGAGAGATGCCTTTCGGAACATTTTCAAACAAAGCAGCCGTAAACCTCTAAGTTTACAGACGGACAAGGGGAGAGAGTTCACAGCACGTCTACTCTGGAAATTTCTCAAGCAAAAAGCGTGCATTACTACACCAATCATAATCCAGACGTAAAGGCAAGCATCGTGAAACGATTCAATAGAACTCTGGAAGGATGAATGTGGCGCTACTTTACCAAAAATAACAATTATCGGTATGTGGACGTACTCCAAGATCATGTCGATGGTTACAACGGTGCAAAAATTCCAGTATCAAGATGGCGCCTGCCAACTTTTCAGAAACCAATGTGCTTCAATTTATAGATAATCTCTACGGCAAACGGCGTACAAACTCGAATAGTAAAGCCAAAAATGAAAATATGTGACACGGTGCGTATTAGCAAATCCAAAATAATATTTGAAAGGGCTACGAAATCAATTGGAGAGAAGAAATTTTGAAAGTCAGCCGTGTCGAGTTGCGACAACCAGTCGTACACAGGTTGACCGATCTTGACGATGAGGAGGGATAGGGAACGTTATAAGAACCCGAATTTCAACGCGTACGTCTTCCCGTAACAGTTGATAAAATACTGCCTGTCAAGGGTAAAGGTGGCAAAATAAGTGTACGTGCAGTGGAAAGGTTCCCCCACCAAGTTTAATTCTTTGATTCCTTCCAGTTACATCAGCGCCTTACCCGGTAAGACCAGTTTTACATCACTCTACTGAGCAACAGCTCTATGGGTTATTTCCCGAAAAATATCCTCGCAAATATCACCTCGTAACTACCCTACCGTCTTACACTCAAGACCAGTGGGAAGTCGCTCTCGCCAAATTCCAATATCCGTGTTCTTTCACCACCGTACCCTAGGGCAGAAATATTGTATGCTACAACTGGGTGGATGCTAACGGCATGGAACAAATATTCAAGGATCATATCCCTCCTGGAAACTACACCACTATCCATAAATTGGTCAAATCTCTTAACGAAGTAGAAGGGTTTAAAGGGGATTCTGGAGTCATATTCAAATATACAAACCCCAAGAAAAAAGTGGACGTTGTTTCTTCTTCACCAAATACACATCTGCTGACTCTATCAAGTCAACTAAGTCTACAGCACGGTTTCGATCCTCAAACTAATCTGATCAAAATTCCAAAGTCACCGTAAGCCACCAAAATTCTACTAGGCTTGCCCTCACAAATGTACATCCACACAGATATAGTTGATCCTCAGCCCGTGGGTGATATTGTGGCACCGCTTTTACTTATCGTCGGTATCAACAACATAAACTATCTTTACGGTATACATAAGACAGTCAGCTATGATCCGTTACACTACTTGCCCGTACTTAGAAGGGAAATTGAAAGCCTGGAAATCAATATAATAACAGACACTGGTGATCCTGTACCATTCAAGTTTGTAAAAGTGTGTGTGAAATTTCATTTTTTATGCTACTCAACATGAACTGTCCCTACCAAAGATACTATATTAACCAGGCTGGAACAGGAATATATTCGACGTGTTCCCTATCAACGTGGGCACGGGATAGGAAGTTTTTTCAGTGGTCGTTTCAAGAGTGTCGTACCGTTACTGAGAAGCGGCGCTAAAGCCATTGGAAAACAGGTGCTTCATACGTGTATCGACGTTCTCTCCAACGTCACCAATCAGCGTCGTCCTTTCAAAGAGTCTTTAAGGCAATGTGTTGGTGAGGCTGGAACAAACCTGAACCGCAAGGTGGAGCAGAAGATCGACACACTGATGACTGGCTCAGGCTATAAAGGGCGTCGTTAGAAGCATCGACGTCAGTCTCGTGTCGTTGCCCGACGTAGAAATGTCAGTAAAGAAGCGGTAGATATTTTCACTTGAAACGTCGTTTCTACGCCCCCAGGCTTGCGAGTGTGCCATTAGTGAACTCGATCTCTTTTCCGTCCCACCCACGTAAACCTGTCTTTAAAGTGGTAAATGGCTCCAGTACAAACCTGTCTCTTCCCTCACCAATGATTCGCCCATCGAATTTACCTTTACTGGTCAAGGCGAGTTCTATATCGATATTTTACAGACTATACTCTATCTCAGGGTGGCCATCATGAAGCCTGATGGTGGCGCTTTCACAGAAGTGGATCAAATCGCTCCCGTCATCAAATGGTTGCATTCGCTATTCACACAGGTGGATGTGTTTTTAAACCAAAAACTAGTTTCACCACGTATTATTATAGATAGTATTTTGAAACACTGATCAACTACAACCGTAACGACAAAAAACACATTTTACTTGCAGTTTGTGGTTCACAGACAGCCCTGGAACCTTTGAGGAGGCTAACGCTGGCAACAAGGAATTTGAGGCCCGTCACAGTTTCACCGCAAAAAGTAAGACGGTGTAATTTTGGGATATCTACACGGTGACGTGTTTAACCAAGAGAAACACCTTTTGAACGGAACCAAACTTAGAGTCAAGTTGGTCCGTTCCAGAGACGGGCTTAATCTTATGGCCGTCCCTGAACTCCCTCACTTTAAGGTTCACATCGCTGAGGCAGGCCTTCTAGTGTGACGTGTCAAAGTAGCACATTATATACTGTTGGTACATGCTAAGGCATTAAACGTCAGTCCCGCAAAGTATCCCATCACCCATGTGGAAGTAAAAACATTCACTATTCCTATAGGTGGGCAAGGGAAATCACTAGACAACGTATTCAAGGGACAGCTACCCAAACAATACATCGTGGGATATTTATGAAACGCGGCGTTCAATGTGGATGCCACCAAGAACCCGTTCAACTTCCAAACCTACGGCATCAACCTTTTATCGCTGTACGTGGACGGGGATCAAATGCCATCTAAACCGCTACAGCCCGATTTTTCGTACAGAAATTATGTCATGTCCTACCACACACTGTTTTCTGGAACGGGTATCCTTTTCATGAAAGAAGGTAGCGATCCCACACGGGAAGTCTTCCTTAAGTGATATAATCTCATGGCTTTCGATCTCACATATCCATCTACATGATATCACATTGGAATTTGACGAGGCATGGCTCTCTGAGCATCGAAGTGCGCTTTACCATAGTCCTAATTGAAACGGTAAACTGTATCATGTGCGGGTAGTTTGCCAACATCATTACCATCAAAAAGAACAGAAACGTCGTGACCAAATATGGGAGTTAATATTAGCTAATTCCCTCCCCTTACACTCGTAATTTAAATCTTGATATTCATTGTGGACTTTCAGAGCTTCATCGACGACAACAAATAGTTTATCGTTAAAGAACTGAGTGTTTTATCTGTATGTGGTACATTACTTCAATATTGGGTGTTAAAACCTCCATGCGCTATCGAGGAACTTTCAGCCGCCCCTAAATATCAAGCCAACTATATTGTCAACAAACTGCATGGTATTCCCTGGGATAGTGGTGATGTGGTGTGCTTGAATCCCTAATTTCCCGTGCGCCAACGCGTGCAGAAACCGTTTACGTCAAGGGGGCAGAAAAGAAAAAGTTTCTAGTCAAATACACACCTACACCCATCGTTGATCTGTACGACAGAGGTTATTCGTCTTTGAAAACACTCAAAATGGGACGCACAAAGCTCTGAACGGAATTTATGTTTGGCCTCCATCGTTTGGGGACCTCGAGATTGGATGATTGAAGATGGACACGCACACCATAAGACGTGGGCTTAAAACAGCCCTGTGGTTTCGTTTTGTACGGTGGGGTGTATTCCCTGCTGATCAACTATCGGCAAGAGTAGCTTGACCTGCCTCTCTCTTTATCAACACTGATCCACACAACAAGCCTGGGACGCATTGGTTCACCATCTTTATCGATAAGAATGGCGGGGGAGAATATTTTGGCAGTTATGGTTTTCCTCCCCGTATAAAGTCACATCATCTGGAATTTATACGCAAAAACACTTCCCGCACGTCTCATAGCACGCTACAATGTCAAAGCATCGCCTCAGACGTTTGCGACTATTAGTGTCTCATGTACCTTCTCTATCGTGCTCAGAGCATTACGATGAAAACTTTCCTCACCCTATTTTCGCCCACTAGCCATACAGGCAACGACTCTATGGGGATGAGATATTAAAACCCTTTTATTCAATATTGAAGGGCCCTGCTGCCCCTCAAGTAGCTGCATCCAATCAGCGCGCACCTATAAAAGGGATGTCCCAATGGAGTTCCGGCCATAACCATGACATTCATCCAAGCGAATAAACATCATGGAAGGTCAAGACGTTTGCAACTTCAAAGTAAAGTCGGTCAAGCCACTCGCCAACGCCAGTATTTTTAATACTTTGTTCTCCGCTTGACGAAGTCGACGCCAAGCGAGTTATCATCGGCATGAGCGTCAAGAACATCTTTAGATCCGATGTCCAGCTAGAAAAATACCGAAGGAATTGTGCTGTGTTTATCCGTACATAGTGGCAAAAACTTGGCAACCACAAGTCGGTCATATCAAATTTTTTCAGCAACACACAACCTCCTCGGAAGATTAATCTAACTAATCATGAAATATCTCTGAGACACATGTGTGGTGACCGTATGGTCGTCATCAGTGAGGAACAAGACGCCGGACTCAAATGGGGCGCCTATCTAGCACCTAGCTGGGCGTGTCTTTGTGAGTTGTGGGACCTCATTGACGTCACCGTCGACCGACGGAATATGTGGTTGACACCCGTGGCACGATATTGCATCGATTTGATCGACACACTCGTCGTGGATGTATGCGACACGCTAACAGAATCATCTGATGTCATCGACCTCAAACAGCCTATGGGGGAAACGCAAATCAGAAATCTGGATCTTATCAGTCCTACCTACTATACATGTCAAGTCGTCGGTTTGGATTATTACATGCTGGATTGTGAACTAAAAACAATTTTACCAACGCATCTAATATTTACTGTAGAAAAACTTATGAACGAATGTATGTGGCAGTCCTGTAAAAGTGTAGAGTAAATATTATGTATGTCTGTGAAACTTTTAATGTATGCCTCTAAAGTCTCTAAAACCTTTAATGTTTAATAAATATTTGTTTTGTAAAATCATGTTTTATTCACGCAAAACCTTTATGTCCCCTTACACAGTCTCGAATTGTTGAGCCGTCAAACTATCACCTAGTATGAACAGGGTCAATGACCTATTGTACTAGCTCACGGTTTCAATGTCACGATCTTTTCTTGTCTCAACTTGTCTTGTTGAGCCGCCAATATAACGCCGGTCATTAGGGTTGCTACAGTGCGATCACGTCAACGGGAAAACCCATTGCCTACGGGAGGGTTGCCAGAGTTAATGACCTAGCTCACAATTTCAAAGTCACATTCCAATCCTGTCTTGTTGAGCCTCCAAATTAGCGCCGGTCATCAGGGAAAACTCATTGCGACATCATTCGGTGTCATGTTTTATTCCTGTATTTTCGAGCCGAAAAACTGGCGCCAGTCATAAGGGAAAACCCATTAACACATAGAGGGTTGTCACACCGGGAAAACCCATTACCTTATAGGGGGTTGCGACACATGCCTTTGAAGGAGGAGGAGTGAGGGGAAGTGAACGGGGTGTCAAGGCAGGGGGAACCATTTATCACACTCTACCACAAAAGGTCGTCAGGAGAGGTTCGTACTGTTTGTTCCGGGAAGGGAAAGCAGTCCAACAGAGTCTTGTGAGATAGATCTGTCAGTGTAACTTAGTTCGTTCGTGGTGATGTAAGGATGGTGGGGAGAGTGAGGTAAAAGTGAAAGGGGCCTTACGGCCGTGATACGCTGTCAGATGCTCGGTGGTCACACTATTCACTAAGCGGTCGGGCAGAGAAGATGGTCCCAGCACTCGCTATCAATGCCGTGGGAGAAGCACCTGGCAGCGTGGACTGCACGCCAATAAATAAATACAATACTCTAACGCCCCGCCAATTCTACCCAGACATAAAATACCAATGAATAAATAACCAATGAACACAAATAAAAAACAAATGTTCCCACATAAATAACCATTAAGCACACATAAAAAAGCAATAAGCACAAATAAAAAACAAATGAGACAAGAATAAACACTTTTGGAACACTGGAAAGGGGCAGAAGGAAGGGTGGGGATCAGGATAGGGTCAGGGAGAGGAGGGGAAAAGTAAAGCCAATCAGAGAGTGAGGGTCGTGGTCACGTGATCAAATTCAACCAATCAGAACGCTGTTCCCAAACGCCAGGGCCACTACTCATACCATCTCAGTCTTACTTCCTCTAATATCTCATGTACTCACTGTACTTCTATTCTTTCTCAGATAACTTCATTCCTAATCTCGTTTTTACTTGATACTACAAGTAAATGGAAATAATGAATTTTAGCATTAAAAATTACTCCTGTGCTACGATTTTAATGTAATGACTATAAAAAAAATGACAGAAAATGCACAATAAGTGTAAAAACAAGATAAAATGTCCCCAAAGTGCCATAAAAAATGCCACAAATTGGCATAATGGTTAAAATCCTTCAAATATGAAAAATATGCTCTATAAAAGTCATGTTTTCAATATCAGGGTGTCATAAAATGTATGTATATACAAGATACCATTGCGATCGACTTTATAGGAAAAAGATGCAATCTCATAAACTTCCGAACCCTGGTGATTATACTTTTAACTACTGTGCTGTATATTACTTTCTTGTTGTTCTTACAGAGGTTTTCATCCCCAAGTACCTATACTATTTCCCCACTACTTTCTTTAAGTAAAACGAAGGATTCTTGCACTTGACGCAACTAGACTAATTGGCCTAAGGCGGCGTCTCGTAGATACAGCTGTTACTGGTTACAGTAAATATTATTTTTACCGAAACATATTTCGCATAATGTTACCGACATCTGTTTAAGAGTTTTTGATCTTGAACTTCGTGGTAATGGTAAAGTTTACGTTTACATTATTAAAAACATTCTTAGCTCCTATACGTGTACCAGTTTTGTCGGTACACTTTGAACTCCTTACTTTCTTTCAATCCCTCGAAGAGAGAAATATTGTAATCGTCCAAAAAATCAAGCTCGGGATTTTGATAAATGTTGACGTTTCATGACCCCAGAAACAGAAAAAGTTGCTCTTGCGATGACTTCCGTCTTTCTGTCTGTCTGACTCATGGACTAGAGCCGAAATCATTTTACCGTTTGAGCTAAAACTAAGTATCTAGTGTTTTCATAAGGTCCCTCCAAGGGGATTTTGGAATTAGATACCTAGCCTTAAAATTAAGGGTAGCTTACTGAAGGGCGGAAAAATAAAATTGACTTTCTCAAAATCCTCTCTGACAATTTAGATATTTTTTTTATCCAAACTTTTTTTTAAATAAAAAAAAAAATTTTTTTCCATGAAATTGATTTTGAAGGTACTATACAAATGCAGAAATTCCCATTTTAGATGATATGTCCGATACTATTTGAGATAAGAAATAACTTATCATTGTAAAGATGTAATACAGTTAAAATAAAAAATAAGATAAAGTCGAGAATTTCTCGTCCCACCCGTTGAGGACTATTGGTCTAAATGCTCTCTCTACAGGTCGTCCTGCACACGACTGGATCATGATATCTTATCGCTAGCTGAAGGTAGCTCAGTATTGTTTTTGTTTGTCTTGGTGGTGGGGGGAGTGTCTCTTTGAAGTCCCGTATCCACCTGACAAAAGCTGCGGTGGTGTCCCATGATTCACAGCAGTCCAGGAACCTAACTTTTACACCCCGCTATCGAATTTCACATCGGTTGAATAAAAAACATCCTCAAATTTTCAATGGAAGAAGGTCAAGGACCGTGAAGCCGGGGAGTAAATACACTATAAGTTGAGAGGGGTTAGGGTTTTTGAACCAAACCTTACCAAGAGAGGTGTTCTAGTGTTACATGGGTGAGCTTAGAGTTTTTTTTACTGTATCAAGAAATATAGCTGTCTATTTTCATGTCTATCTATCTTTATACCCCTCTCTCCGTCCGTATGTGGTTCTGTTGGTCTGTTCCTGTGTCTAGATTTATTTTCATATCTGTCTCCTTCTTTCTGTATATTACCATGTATGTCTAATTGTCTATCCTTCTGTCCTTCTATAAGTATTAATACATACCCTGTTCATATAACCTTTAGGAGTTTTGAGTTGGACGAGCTTTCTCTTCAGATCCTGTTATGACATGCCTAAGTGAAGGGTAAAATCTTAGGTGTAGACATCTGGCAACCTGGACACAAGTTTTATATGACGCCATTTTGTTTTTGGCATAAGCATATGGTGGCTAGTGAGTATTGAATTTATTAATTTTCTGCTCTTGTCAGTATACTTGTGCTAAATACGACTAGTTTTTTGGGTCACTGATAAAATTTCCTTTAACATAAAACTACTTTACTCCTCATGGACCCTATTCTGTGAATATTCAAGGGAAAAAGTCCCATCCAAGATGGGAATAGATTACAATGTATTGAAGTATCAGCATTAAATTACTATACATAATAAATAATCACAAACTTTAAACAGTGTTTTTTAAATACTGTGTTCTACTACCGGTTGTGGTTATAAGCCTACACAGCGTCAAATAAGTTTAGTATTTACAAGAGTACGTACAAGAAACAATGTTTTTCACGGCACCGGCATCGTTTTGTATGACAGCTCTTGCAAGTGCAGGTAGGAGTCAAATCTTCAGGTAGACCACTAACGTAATGGTCTGGTGGGAGTGATGAGTCGCCAACACTGACTGTCCATCCAAAACCCATTGAGCCTGTTGGTTCGTCAATCTTCAACGTCGTAGAGCATGAGTACCCCATGTACATTTATATTTTTGGGTATTCTTGCATTGAAGAGCATATGCAAGATAAATAAGTCTTGTAGATTTACAGGTAGAGGTTCAAGTTCCCCTCTCTGTCCGTTCTTGTGAGTTTCTTCAAAAGACTTATCAGTTGCAAGAATCTCTACATATATTTTCACTACCCAGCAGGGGCAGCCCCGTCCATATAGGATACAAGGGCCTGGATCCACAATAACTTTTTGAACATAAACAAATCATATTTCTTTCTTTATAATTTATAATATATTTCGTAAAAAAAAACTATTAATATAAAGTGGAGCACCATTCTCTACACACAGTGAATTATTCGTTTCGTAATACAGTATTCCAGTCCCAAGAGGATTCATTACTCTCTGCAATCGTCACGAGACTGTACCAGCGCTTGGAGACTCTGATAACTAAATGGAGAAGCTAACATGGGCCAACCCTTCTCAGATAAACCTCGTCGTCCGGTGGGAGATATTTCTCAAGGCTGTTCTATTGCCAGCTACACAGTAGTTCATCAGAACGGTCTAGGTGGGCCCGTGATTTGATAAAGATGGTTTATATTTTGTTTTAGCATGTATTAGCGTGTGTTAAAGACCGAATAAGTAAGGTGACGAGTGAAAGTGATTAATTAATATGAATAAAGTAGATAATTTACTAAAACTGAAATAAAAACTTGAAATTAAACGGTTAGGAGCACATTAGCCTAGTGACATTACAATTATATAGGTGGATGGCAAGAAAAATGAACCTTTTCTAATGCGCGGTTTGGTAAACAATAATTGTGGTTAACTGTGAAGGAGGATACATAGAGTTATTTTGTTTTTATTGTTTATTATTTGGTTTGTACAAGTAAAGTAATGTCATCACTTGGTAAGTTTAATTCAAAACCTGTATTATTTTATTCTTTCTGTTTGTAAATTTGTCTAGTAATTTTTAAAAATAAGAAAACTTAAATGAATTTAATTGAATATGATAACACGTGGTAATAAAAAAATATCATTACCAGTAAGCTTTGACCTGGCCCCACCAAAAATAAATATCCCACGCTGCCACTGCTACTTAGAATTCTTATATTTTTACTACAGCAAAATGTAGGTTATTTTCAAAAATCTTTGGTTAAAATGTTTTTTTTAGGTTTTCATAAACATGTTTAATTACTTTCAAAATAGTCTTATCTCATTGGAAATTGTATAAGGAATCCAAAAATCAGATCAGATTTAATATAGGTATTCTGACAAGAAGAGAAAATTCAATACTAGCTACTGCGCATACATGTAAACAACAAAATGGAACCCTATAAAACTTATGCCCGGGCTGCCAAATGTCTACCCAAGAGTTCACCATTCCTTTGGGTATTTCCTATCAGCATACGAAGAAAAAGTTCGTCTACCTCAAAATTCCTAAAGGTTTTATGATCAGAGGCGAGACTATATCCGGGGATACAGCCGTGGTCATTCAATAAATGTCGTTCAAACCTCCTAGATAGATGTTAGATGGCCATTCCATGAAGATAAATTGTGATTTTAATTCTAGGTCTAAAATTTAGGGGGGGGGGGGTTACTGGTTTTTCAAAATATCAAAATTGTTCTATAATGGCTCTCATAATTTAGTTCAGAATGATTACTTCTCTAGTAACCAGTCCTGTGCTGTAGTGATCAGTGCACCTGGCTACGAACCTTGGGGTCCCGAGTTTGATTCCCAGCTAGTACCTTGTGTATTCTTATCTTAAGAGAAATTATCCCAATGGTCACCAGGGCTTGGTAAATTAGGCTTAAGTTAAGTTTAAGACGTCCACTGCCTCACCCCTCCATATTCCCTATCATCACATCACATCATATCATATGATTGCGGGTACGTGTAGACAACCTCCACAGATGTACCCCGGGGAACTGTCTGTGCTACCAGAGAGGCTAATAGTCTACATACAGACAACCTCCACAGATGTAACCCCTGGGAACTGTCTGTGCTACCAGAGAGGCTAATAGTCTACATACATACAACCTCCACAGATGTACCCCGGGGAACTGTCTGTGCTACCAGAGAGGCTAATAGTCTACACATGCGGAGTCATAACCAGGATGTTATGTCCATTACAGTCATTAGTGCCATACCGTTTTTAAAAATTCTTTCTAGTGGCTTACATAATAAATAACACTCGTCCACTTGTTTTTCGGAGAAAAATTCATTAAAGTGTAATTTACTTATTACTGATTTAAATTATTTCAAATTTTAAAATAGAATATAATATACAATCATGTCAAAATATCTATTAAATATTCTAATTTTCTGATCAACATTAACTCAAATAATCTACTCTAATGAATTAGGAAGAAAAGAGGAAAGTTTAAAGACTTAAGGCGTTGACTTGACGGAATACCCTAACCGGAAACCCCATGTTTTTGTTTGTTTGTTTGTTTATTTAAGTCACCGCATAATACTACCCGTCAGGTTGTACGCATATATACTAACTGCGTTAATTTGTCACGGGCGAGAAAGGTTGTATTAATGGGGTGAATTTTTTCGGATTAGGATTTATATTGAAGGGGTGGATATTTTCGGAATGATACTTATACTTTGGGAGTTAATGTTTTCGTAATAGCGTAAAGATCAAATATGTTAATGTTTCCTTAGTGTTGTTTAGATTGAGGGGGAGAAATATTTTTGGAATGGTGTTAAAATGGAGAAGGGTAAATGTTAGCGTAATGTTACTTAAATTGAGGATTGGTGCTTAGATTGAGAAGGGTGAATGTTTTCAGATTGGTGTTTAAATAATTGTCGTGAATATAACGATCAAGAGGTTTTTGTGGTTCGCAATCCCCACCCACACAGCAGAGATTGACTGTTCGGGTTGCAGAGGACCACGTGTCTATGTTCACTCTCAACGTTTCCAAGGTAGACTACCACTCGTTGTTTCTAGGGTACTCCCCTGCCATTCGAGATATCCGCAATCTTTCACTAATACATGTACACGGGGTGAGGAGGTGAGTTGTTAGGAGAATGCACTGGCATTAACTGAGAAAGAGAGAGGTTATGAGAGTGGGATGGACAGAGAGAAGGGAAGGTAAAGGAGAGATAGATAGAGAGATAAAGAAAGAGGGAGGTTGAACATCTCTAGGGACATCTAGACGGGTGTGACTGTACACCTTTAGGTCTAAGGCGTCACTCTTGTGTTAGACTAGTTTTCAGATAACAAGGAGATCGGAGTTCGAATCCCATTCATGTGTATCGAGTGGTTTTTTTTTCAAAACGATTTTACACTCTGCCTCCACGCAAATGTGGGTAAACTTCTTTTATTTTCGACCTTCCTCATTTATAATTCACTAACGTAATTAGTACATATGGGTAAAACTGGAATGGGTAGTAAAATACGACACCAAAAAATAGTTTTTAGAAAATGCAACATCGGACAACAAAAACTCATTAGAAAGTTTTGCATTTTTTTTGGGTTTGTCAAGTATTTTTTAACTGTTTAGAGAGGGGAAACACTGGATAATTGGTAGCTCCGAATCACTCTCGACTTATTAGAGATAAATCGAAAGACTGCAGTAACTGAAAGGAGGGTGGGGGAAGGGGGAAGGTAGTATTAAATTATATTTCTCCTCAATCTCGTGATAAATGAAAACATTCCGTTGGGAGAGCCACACTATTACATCTCCCTCCCTCCTTCCCACCTCTTCTTCTATTGTCCCAAGCCGGCTGAACGAAGGGAGGAAAGGGGAGGAGGAAGTATGGGGGACACTCTCCCTGACTGTTTATTGCCCTCAATTCCTCTTTTCTTTATTTGAGACCCGCTTTATTTTACTCCTTTTTTCTCTCTCTCTCCCTTTACCTCTTTTTTCTTTCCCTCCCATTTCCCTGCTCGGTGCAGTTTCTCTTCTCTGGCCTGTCGGCTTTTCTTGGTATCCCCTCCATCTTCCTCGCAACCCCCTTAGGGGGGGGGGGCTCTCCCTCCCTCCCTTCCTACACCCTCTCTCACTCGCACACGTACATTTTTTTAATTGAAAAGTCTGGTAGCTCTTGCCTTCCAGCTTTTTAACTTCTCTTCTCTCTTAGGAGCTTTTCTCTGTCTTTGTTTCTCTTGTTTGGGTCTTCAATCCTTGTTCTCTCACTCTCTTTATATATTATTATATATACACTTCATACCTTCCCCCTCCACCCACCTCTATCCTCACGTACTTATGCTGAGGATAGCATAGAACCTATGGTAGAAATTTCTGGTACATGCAGTTGCACTTTAAGGTTCATTTGTTGGATCACTTAGCTCCTTGTTGCACAAGGCACCACGAAGAGACCGTATCACAACCGATTAACCGGGGAACCAAAAACAAGATATCTTTTTAACTTGAAGAGAATGATACCGAGACCAATGTATTTCTTTATTTATTTATATTTATTTCATTTAAAAATTTTTTTTTTTCAAATTTTGATGATTTTTTAAAAATATAATAAAATGCTTTCAGCTACTGTATTTTCTTAAGTATAATACAGAATACCACATCATGATGCAACGTCTGGTTAAAAATGGACTGCCTACCTAAGTTAGGTGTTATCTGTAATTTTCAGACGATGTTTGACAGCCCGTTAGGTCAAGATATCTCGCACAACTAGTATTCACAAAGGGTTGGTTGGGGGTGAGAAGGAAGTGGATTATCTCGCCGAGCCTAGGGGTAATGGGGTGGGAGGGGAGGAGATGCCCCCATCGTCCCCTCGTGATGGCGGAGAGAAGTGAAGCCGGGACTGTAATAACAAGGGCCGCGGGCAGAAATTAACCATCGGATATAGTTCCGGATATGGCCGCAACATCGCCACATTCGCTTAGTGGAGCTGGACCACGATAGAGACCTGCCAGAGGAAATAGAAACCCCCCACCCCCTTTCTCGTTGTGGGCAAGGGGGGCTCTTAGTATCATAAACCTACTCAGACCTTTTAGAAATACAAGTGGGCGGTGCTTAATGTGTGAGTAAAGGGGACGTGAAATAAGGTCAGTATTGTTGCAGTTTTTTGGCCAAAATATATTAAACATTTCTCCAGTATATACGTAGAGTTTAATTCTATTCACATATAGATATCAACTATTGTTGAATATTCGTCAAAGATGTCTTGAAACTTAATGACAACACTTTCTCTTCATTAAAATAGTTTTTCATCTATTGTCTCTGTGCTCATGACAGATATTCAACAATTGTTGATTCCACCATGTGGAGAAAATTAAATTCTATGTTTCTACTGGAGTAATACTTTATTTATTTTGGCCAAAATTTGATTTGCTATAAAAACTGTAAAACACTGTCCTTTTTTCGCGTCCCCTACATCCCACCCTTATATAAAGCGCTATTAAAAAAACCTCTTTATACTCCGTAAGTATGAGAAAATAAACTGAGCAACTAGTAACAATTTATTATTATTATTACTATCATTATCATCATCATCATCATTACTATCCCACGCGCTTCTTCTTTCTCTTTCCAGTCCAAGCTATCCGAATCTTTATAAAAATGAGGGAAGATGGTTCCCAATCCGTTGGTAGAGTAATTAGATTTGCTGACCTCTGCTATTGAGGAGTGTAGTTCGAACCTGAGTGAATAATACAAGAATTTATTTTAAATGTTTTAAATATGCTTATTTTACAAACCTGATACTACAGTAATTTTGTGCTATAGTATAATTTTGATAGGAATAAAATTTTGAAAAACAAACTTTTTTTCGTGGTCAACATTGATAACATTTTACTCTTATTATTATTGTTATTATTATTTTATAGGTATTGATAATATCTATCAGAAGCAGCTTCAGAACAAATGAATTGACGTTTGTATACGTGAAAGTAAAACTGTTTATTTTTTCTAGCTTTTCTAGCTGTCAGATGAGGTTCTCCCTATTTAAATCTGGCTTTAAGGTTTGGCATCCAAATTGGTTTTTGTTTCGTGTACTGAGGAAACCTAGTTTTTAGAAAATTTACATTAAATACCCTATTTCTATTTACCTCCTTCTCCCCCTTCCCTTAAAAAAGGGACCACTGGCCACTTATAGCCCTCGAATGTAGATAATTTATGCACTGCCTATCTTAAAAAATTGTTACAGCTTTTTTTATTATAAAAAAGCCCACTTCAGTCCACAAAAGATTTTGATAAGATTTTTGGGATTAATTTATAGGCTATATTATAGGTAAAGGGGCTGCCTAGTTAGCTTATGTATTTCCAATAATATGTTGCACTTAGAATAAATATTGACAAAACTTTCCCCATTCCACGAATTTGTTATTTACTGAAATTAAAACAAAACTATGTTATATGACCCTATAGATGTATAGACTTGTAAACATAGTTTAAAAGTTGACATTTTCCATTATGAATAGTACAAAAATTCTTATATTATTTTTGTTGATCACTAAGAACCAAATGTCCGGGAAACAAAAGGTAACTGGTATAGGAGCGTAGAATGTATTTTTGTAAATCGAATGATGTCATTCAATACAACACAAATTGTGTTGCCATTTGTATTTTTCTCTTTCCTGCTTATTCTCCTACAGCCAGACAAATTCACCCAGGAACGTTATAAACCCACTTTGTTTATGACGTTTAGGAATCTCTGATCGACAATTCTAGCGCCTAAACGTCTTTGTTTACTTGGTGGGTTCGAATCTATTAGGCGAAGCGGGTTGCATCTTAACTTGACGCACTCTAAGCACTATCACACTTTTACCTCCATGTACGAAATAGGGAGGGAATAAAATGAGCTCATGATGTGAGATTTATCTTGTTTGCCTTCTGATAAAACTTCCGCTGACGGGCATAAACAACCACTTTAGTATTTTCTCCTGAAAGCATTAACTTGCTATTCAAAATTAACGTTTGCTTGTTTCCTACTATATATATTAGGAAACAAGTAAACGTTTAAAAAAAACCATTCTACGCTCCTATATTAGTGTGTGTATATATATATATATACTTTTCCAATAACTTTTTAAATCTTAATCATAGCAGGAATATTCCTACAAGCCATTTACGTGAATAAACCAGTTGGTATTAGATGTAGATGATTTTAAATAAATACAAAATCTTTAAGATTTTTTTGCAATGTAAGAATATTTCTAGAATTATTTAATAGTTTTATGGTGTTTGTTTCACTGTTCCATCTTTTAAACTCGCTGAATGAAACTGAACTACATGGAAATCATTAAATGGCATGACGTGATGTCCAAGGGCGGATCCAGGGTTTCTTGTCAGGGGAGAGAGGAGGATTTGTTTTCAAAAGATTTTCTTAACCCAGCATCTTACTACCCGTTTGTATTATAATCCTACATACTAATTACACTAATGGTTTAGGAATTAGGAAGGTTTAATGGATAGGAAGTGCACCCTAATTTGCATGGAAGGAGGATGAAAACCACCCTCAGTACACCCGACATGGATCAAATCCTGATCTCCCCGTCCTTGGCAGTCTAGTACAATATGAGAGTAGCGCGTTAGACCACGTGGCCACTGGATCGGGCCATAAGGTTTCTTAAATATACATCTAATGCCTTCAATCAATAATAATTATAATTAATAATAATTTTAATAATATCATTATGATATTATTAAAATTATTGTTATCATTATTAGTTTATAAAACAATTTTAACTAATTAAAATAATATAAAAGGACTTTTAAGAAAAGACACAATTTTTATTATCAATCTTGTAATTATTTTTATACAAAACACAAAACAAAAGTCACTGAAAATTAATAAATATGTACCGTACATAGGCCTAATTTTTTATATTAACAGAAATATTATGTATTTTATCACAAAATAATAATTTGTTATTTTACCAAAACTAGTAATTTAATTAATACAACATTTTAATTTCAAACCACAAATTTAAGTCTGCGATTACCAATATTGCCAAATGATTTAAAACCTTGTTTACGTCTACTGGAACATCATGGCGTAGATGTAATAAGGCGAGATCTGACAGCGGGTATTGTAAAGAGAATACCATTAATTAAAATTAATTTAATATTAAAGAACTAAAAAAAAACAGGATTAATTTGGATAGTTAGTCTAACATCCAAATTTTAATATAGGAACAATTCTACCGATTATTGGTGAGCAAAATATTAATTAACATGTTTAGTTATTTAACAAAATTAGGAATAGCCTTATATATAGAACACAATAAAATTTCAACTTACCATTTTAAATTATTTCACGCTGCAAGATATAATCTAATTAACTAAATATCAAGAAAAACAAATTAAAGCCCTTGGGCCTTGACAGCAATTTTGTGATTTGGAACCAGTCACTGGTTTTAACATTATATAGTGCTAAACAAAAATTGCGACTTGAGCTGCTTTCTACTTTACTTTCCCCTCCTACTCTCTTGTAATTCACCCTTCTCATGCGTAGGTATTTATATCCTATGAGTTCAACAAATTCAAGTCAAGGACACGAGGTCACGGTATTTACGTGATTCCTTTCGTGGCATTAATATTGGCAGTCATTAAACGTTTTACTTAGAGGTTGACAAGAATTAGTTTACTCGGATGCACGATATAGCTTAGCTGAAAGAACTATAGGTTAGCTCATGTAGAACACAAGGCAAGGGAGAGGTAGCTGTTTATAAAATTGGACACTTTTTACCATATTAAGATATAAGTTTCCAAAATATTTTATAATTTTTGATGCGTTGGGAGAGGGGGAGAGGTGATCGCCCCAATCCCCCCCCCCGATTCTCCACTGATGACGTCATAGTGACCCAATGTGTTAATCGGACTAGTTGCAAATCATTTTCAGAGAAACGCCGCTAGATAGATAGTGAAGGCAATATGTTATACAGAATAAAGTTGCGGTTTACATATCCATTGCTTAGCAGGGGTTTCATTATACAACTTCTGGGTGAAATTTCAGAGTTTACCGTCGGTTTAGGCCTTATATCCCCTTACCAGAGGATGTGTTGACACCCTTACCTACATTATTGTGAGGCTTAGGGAATATTTTGGTAGAGTAAGGAGATGAATACATACCAAGAGTAAAGAGAGGTAAATGAATGATTTTTAGCACTGCGTCTTATTATCCCTACGGGTTATACGCCTATGTACAAATTAAACTAATTTTTTAGGTATTAGGAAGGTTTAATTTAGAGAAAGTGTACCAGCATTTGCACGGAGAGAATGGACCCACGTTTAAGATGAGCAACCTTCAGTACACCTGGCCAGAATCAAACCCCGATCTCCCCGTCTTCGGCAGCTTAGACTATTGTGAAAGTGACGCCTTAGACCATGCGGCCACCAAAACTGGTATAACCATTGATGACAACAAATGGTTATGTGTGTATTTTATAAAAGTCTTTTCTTATAAAAATTGGACTGTAACTAGGCAGCCCACCTTAGAATGGGGATGTAGGGAATGCGAGAAAAGGGCAGTGTTTCTTTTAGTTTTTATATCAAAACTTTGTTTTGGCTAAAATATTGCTCCAGTACAAACATAGTTTAATTTTATTCACATGGTGATATCAACAGTTGTAGAATATCTGTCATGAGAATAGCGGCATTAGATGAGAAACTTTTAAATGAAGAGAAAAAGTGGTCATTAAATTCCAGGAAACCTTTAACAGATATTCAACAGCTGTTGATATCACCGTATGAAGAAAATTAAACTCTGTTTGTACTGAAGCAATATTTTATTTATTTTCACATAATAAATGTTTTGATATTAAAACTGCAAAAACACTTATATTTCCTCGCTTTCCCCCCCCCCCCCCCCCCCCCCCCCCCCCC
>CABEEJ010001698.1:86424-119956 GCA_901482245.1 Timema douglasi
ATAACGTTGAACCAAGATAACAGATAGAATAAGACGTTAGACCAAGCCTCAACTCTTAACAACAATAATTTAGACAAGATGTCCCCCATTACGCCGAAAATGGAATTTTGAATATTAAATAAATCACGGCCCCTAGTCGCCGTCCTCACCAAGCTCAGTCGGTGGTATAATAAGTGACTATTCAAAACCCGCGTTCCACTATATATACATTATTGTATCCACAGAGAGACGGGGCGAGGGAAGGAGGGGGTAAGACGATAGAACAAACATAACAGCAAAGGTTGGGCCTTGCAGCAGCTAGAATATTCCAGATTGTCCTAGCGGCAGAAGTCATAACTTCGTCTGGCCGCGTGGAACCTCATTCGTTTCCGGCCGGCCGCGGATCGAGTCCCAAGCAGTCAGTCGGTCGAAAGCTCCTCTCAGTCAGTTGTGCCAGTTGGAGAGTGGAGGTTAGAGCTCTTGTGTTGGACTTCATCAGGGGTGATGGGTGAGTGTCGGCCCATTTGATATAACGTTAACTTGTAACTCGTTACATGAGCTATGATATTAGATAATATTATGTAGGTCAGTGACAGATGTATGGAATGACATTGTGGCTCAGTGACAGGTGTGTGGAATGTAGTTGTGATCATTGACAGGTGTGTGGAATGTAATTGTGATCAGTGACAGGTGTGTGGTATATCATTGTGGCTCAGTGACAGGTGTGTGGTATGTCATTGTGGCTCAGTGACAGGTGTGTGGTATATCATTGTGGCTCAGTGACAGGTGTGTGGTATGTCATTGTGGCTCAATGACAGGTGTGTGGTATGCCATTGTGGCTCAGTGACAGGTGTGTGGTATATCATTGTGGCTCAGTGACAGGTGTGTGATATATCATTGTGGCTCAATGACAGGTGTGTGGTATGTCATTGTGGCTCAGTGACAGGTGTATGATATATCATTGTGGCTCAATACAGGTGGGTGGTATGTCATTGTGGCTCAATGACAGGTGTGTGGTATATCATTGTGGCTCAGTGACAGGTGTATGATATATCATTGTAGCTCAATACAGGTGGGTGGTATGTCATTGTGGCTCAATGACAGGTGTGTGGTATATCATTGTGACTCAGTGACAGGTGTGTGGTATATCATTGTGGCTCAATGACAGGTGTGTGGTATGTCATTGCGGTTCAGTGATTAGAGGTGGTCCGCCGAGTGAGATAATCTAAAGGGTCATCCATAAACCATTTAGCCTAAGTCTGTTGAGAGGGAGGAGGGGGGGGGCAAAAATTAATCTACATTGTGTTACATGGGGGGAGGGAGGGTGGGTACATCAGTGTTACGTAACACAGGTTTGAGAGGGTAGGGGTTTGGCCTAGTGTACGAGTATGCTTTTTGTTACGCGGAGGGGAAGGGGTAAAAAAGTTAGTGAAAGAACGTTACGTTATTCATGGACGACCCCTCCAGGAATATAACTCCAGTGTCCCGGATGGATGGCGAGGCCACGTGAGGCTCTATGGGAAGGTAATAGGACTCCAATATAAACAAGATGGAAGGTAGAATGGATGGGAGACAGAGAAACGTAGCTCGGACAAGAAAGAGAACAGAGGGCGTGGCGAGGAATCTGCTGAGATATTGTAATGGGAGGGAGACAAATGTTGGTTTTATTGAGGGTATTTTAGCAACGCGGCTTACTGCCCATTCAGGCTTTACGAATACATACTAGTTCCGATAGTTTGCTAGTTATTAAGAAGGTAGAATCGAGAGAAAATGTAATGGCATTTGCGTGGAGGAAGAGTCGGAAACCTGACCGGGATTCAAACCCTAAGTTTCCATGTAATCATACAACCAAACTAGATGGTCGGATATTTAGTCCCCACCTTTAAGAATGTAAATATAATCGAGTATTCAGACACCAAACTATGTACTCGTATTTTGCAGCTGTCAATCTTTATGGATTGTGTTAATTTTTATTGTTTAAGATAGATTTAGTTTTAATTTTAAACGTTGACTCTCCCTATATATATATATATCTTTTAAAAGTTTTTATTACGATAAACTATATCTAATAGCTCAGGCCTGTCGATCAAATTATAGTAATGACTGGCAGTACGCATACATCTAGGGTTTCCATTCACGGTAGGAATTACTCTCTGAAAGGTCTTTTTTCCTACCAATATCCTACTATATAGTAGATTTATGGTAGGGAAATAGACCTTTCAGAAGTCAATTCCTACCGTGAATGGATTATACCTTTCATCTTTTATTTAAGTGAACCATATTTGAAATAACAAACCACTTGTTAAATAACGAAATATTCCTGGACGTCTTCAGCGTCTTGGCGCACCGGTAGGTGGACACACTCGGACTTATAACATTGTTTATTTGTTTTATTTTTAGCACCGCATTTTACTACTTGTTCGGGCTATACACTTACGTACTAATTACGCTAGTGTTTTTTAGAGATTAGGAAGGTTATATTAGAGGAAGTGTACCCACATTTGCGTGGAGGGGGAGTGGAAAACCATTTTGGTAAAACCACCCTCAGTACACTCGAGTGAGATTCGCACCCCGATCTCCCTATCATCGTCAAGTCTAGTCTAACGTGAGACTAGCACCTTAGACCACGTGGCCACCAAAGCTGGTTAGAATCTTGATTTTTTAACCATGGCCATGTCATGGTTTTTGTTTTCATTTGAACTCTTGAAACATCGGCAAGTCTTAAAAGTTTTTTTTGTATTTAACGTTTTCTTTCTAAGCCGTTTGACTGTATCGGCGCATTATTTATAAACTAATTTCAATCTTACACATACACAACACCCAGCCCCCCGGCCGTTAATTCATCACTGTCAAAGAGGAAACCCACATTTTACCAATTATAATTTTTTTTTCGGCCATGCTGGGAATTGAACCCGGGATTTCAAGCTCAGTAGGAAGAGACACTACCGACTGAACTGGAGGTTCAGACTGATCGGCAAGTGTCTTGCATAATAGGGCACCCTCCCTTCCCCCACACCCCCCATATCCCCGCAATCCCCATTTACCTATTACACAACACACCCTTTTTCTCTACACTGCGTTACTAATCTTACTGTATAGCCACATCTAATTATACTAATTGGGTAGAGATGAGTATGGTAGAATTTATATTGAATGCACCAACATTTGCGTAGTTGGAAGGTTAGGAAAATCTAAGGGAAAAAACCTTTAGGTACAGGCCGGGATTCTAAGAAAACATCACCAAAATATTATATCAGATGAGTTTGGCCTTTAGTTTGTGTGGTCACCGATGTGGGAATCAAATAAATAGAGCCTGCTTTAAGATAATACTAGTCGAATGGCTGCTGAAGGCTTTAGAAGGCCTGCATCTCCTCTTGTCCCTTTGCACGCCCCATTCCCATACCTACACCAATTGTGGAGAGAGTACTGTTTAAATACACTCAAGTTGTTTTTAATCCTCCTTCCAGTCAAATATTCGTGCAGTTTCTCTTTTATACCATTCACATCACTCTCCACTACGATCATATCGTTATATAACGTTCAATTGAATTTTTTTTAAACTTGAAATTTACATTTGTATTTCAAAATTGGTCAGAATTAAAATAACGAAAGTTTCTCTTTCAGATATAATTTATAATAATTATATTCTAAAATATGTTTAGCTTTTATATTTAAAAAAAATCTTACTATATGAATTATTATTTGAAGCAGTTTTTTTCACTTGTTGTGGAAAACATTTCATATTCTTTTACTAAAAAAACTGATTGCTCGATACTGATTCTGAAGAACAATTAAAAAAGTTAATGTTCTTTTTAAAGTGTTGAATCATTTCAAGGAAGTTGATACCTCCCCAACCTTCATAAAATAAAATAAAAAAATGTTTTATTTCATTTTTGTTTTGTTCTAATGTATTGAGAAAAGATCGGATTCGTGTATTTTTTACGTTTGCTCCAAGTTGAATTCTGAGAAACTTTTTTAAAAAAAGGTTTGCAATTATTTGAGTTCCATGTTTTAGCCTAGAACGTTACTAATGAGATTAATTATAATATACTTGATTGGTTATAAACGTATATAACTTTTTTTTATAGTTTTCAAAAATTTTCATGATTTAGACATTTTCAAATTGGGTATACTGATTATTTTATAGTCTCTATCATTTTTAATCAAATAATGTCATAGCAAAATTAATTTTTAAAAAACCTGACTATGGAAAGAATTTAATTAACTAAAAACAGAAAAATAAGTTTGAGGTATTATTTTAGACTACAGTTGTTGAGGTGGCTGATACTAATCTAAAAGTATCAGATTCGATTCCTGGTGATACTGAGGATATCTTTCCCGATGGTGAATGGTTTCAATGGCCACAATGGTCTGGTTAATTTGGCTTAGGTTGGTTTTAAGACCTCTACTAGCGCCACATAATAATATTAATAATCATCATCATCGGGACAAATAAACCACATATACATGGCGACCCAACCTCAAAAATCTGTTACATATCCGCCTCTGCCAATAGAAGACCAGGAATATCCATTTCACACCTGATGACAAATTCTAAAAATAAAATGAAGCACTCACTCGGGTATTTACTAGCTATAGGTATACATGGAGTATGCGAATAGTTAAAGGATATCAACGCTAAACAAACCGCTTTGGTGCCCCTCATGGTCTAACGCACTACTCTCGCGGTAGAGAGATTTCTGATGAAGGGGAAATCGAGGTTCGAATCTCGGTCGGGTGTACTGAGGGTGGTTTTACCTAAATGGTTTTCCATTCTCCCTCTACACGCAAATGCGGGTACACTTCCTCTAAATACTACCTTCCTAATTCCTAAATCCATTAGCATGATTAGTACATAAGTGTATGACCCGAACGGGTAGTTAGATGTGGTGCTAAAAAAACAGTTTAATGTGCTAGTCGGGTAACAAACATTACCCCCAACTGCCTTACATTCGTTCCGTGGTCGGATAATAAAATTATACCCAACCGCATAAAATTTGAAGTGAACTTATTTAAAAAAGAATCAAAAAAGTTGTTTTGTGGCTTGGTGCCACTCATAAATGCTATTTTGTTTACCATGTATATTACGTTATAAACAACAAATAGAACCATTTTTTAGTAAACTTTATTGTGTCGATACAATTTTTTCCTTTTTTTAAAATTATTTTTGTTAATCTTACAACCACAAAATAAAGTCTATATAATTCCTTTACTTTTGCTTAAAATTGTTATATCAAGTCAAGGTCTTCATAATTGTATTCGGGATACTTTTTTTGAGATTTCTACGAAATTGAATCTCTTGAATAGGCTACCATTGGTTTCGAGAACTCGAGAATTCCATCTACACTCAAACCTTTCCTTATGAATGTTAATATATCATCCAAATGATTATTAAGATGGGATGGAAGGGTACAGGAGAAAAGGCCAGTGTTTTTGCAGTTTTAATGGTAAAAATTTGTTGGTTAAAATAATTCAAATATTGCTCTAGTAGGGACAAATGGTTTAATTTTCGTCACATTGTGGTATAAACAGTTGTTGAAAATCTGTAACGACTGACCTGTAATTTAATGACAACTTTTTGTCTACATTCAAAACGTTTGCCATCTAATGCTACTACGCTTATGGCAGATATTCAACAACTTTTGATATCACCATGTGAAGAAACTTAAACTCTTTATTTCTACTAGATAAATATTTTATTTATTTTAGCCAAAAAAAGTTTTGCCTCAGAAACGGCCAAAACACTGGCCTTTTCTCACGTCCCCTTCCATCCCACCAATTCCTAGCTATAAAATAAAACTAAATAACACAATTTTGTATCTGTGAATGCAACTTAAGTGTAGTGCTTTAGGTTAAGTTGTTTAACTAATAAAAAAGTACAATCTGTTTACCATGAAATGTAGCAAGTAATTTTAGCTTAACCGACTTTACCATGGTCTTATCTTGTAAAGTAGGCTTAATGACGCAATTTATATGTTTCCACTATGGTGGAGTTTATAAGGTAGGGCCTTAGTGTACATATTTGGAAGTATCCCAATATAATAAAATAATTTCTAAATATTTGTTTAAAATAATAATCTCATATAAATTGAACGTTGCATGTGGTGGGTCAGACATCTTATGCCTAAACCAATTTTCAGACTGAAGCGTAAATTTTATGTAGATTATATAAATATTCATAAAAAATAACAATTTAAAAAAAAACCTTATATTAACCATAGTTATTAAGTAATTCTTTTATGTCTAGCTTTTAATTAATATTACATTCTTTAAAATTTAATTTTCAGCAAAAATTATGTAACCAACTAAAAGTTGTATTCATACGTACGTAGATTATTTTAATTTGGTATATAATTTTTTTCTTTTATGAATGTGTGTAATGTGTGTATTAATTATGAAATGTCGGGTCCCGGGTTATAATGTGTTATTAGATGGGTTGGGATGGCGGGGAAGGACTTAAAAGGGGATTAGGGGTGGTAGAAAGAAGAGGGGGTTAAGCACCCCTTTAAACTCCCCCTTTTTCCCGGGAACCCCCCTTGTAATTTTGATAATGGACTCGGCAAGGTATGTCACTACGCCCCCCCCCCCTTCCCATCACACTTCTAAACTTCACCCGGGGATGTTGACGGCAAAGATTAAGTGTTGAAAGGAAGTGTCACTTAAAGTCTGAATATAAGAATTGTATATGGCAGCACTGAGATGGTGCTGCTTCTAGCGGAGATAATACAGCTACATGAAAAGATGAAACACAATCATCTTAATTTAATGAGACCTAGGATTTAAATATTTTAATGAGAGGTTTGTTTTAAGATTTATAACTAATGATTTATTTTCTTTTGGGTATTTAGCATGCTCATTCTGAACCGACTAATTATATCAGCCTGCGCAAATACATTATATTATGAATCGTAACTGAATTGAATATTTTAAATTGAAAATGAATTGAAATTAATCCTAATATTTGCTTATTAGCTCGAATAGAGTCTGGAGCAGGCCTACATTTAAATGTTTATAGCCTAATCTGAAACTTGGCATATCAACTCGAAACGAGCCCAAATATAATATTGTATAATTAAATGTTATCAAATTCAAATCGAATAGTATATATCTTAATTAAGTTCATTAATATCTCTCATTTTGCAACTTTCTAATATCAAGTCAAATTATGAATCTTTCTTTGAAAGTTGAATTATTCAAAAGTTTGACTTTCATGTTTGAATTTCAAACTCATTTATATCTAATTCTAATCTGAATTTGAGATATATTTAAATTTGAAATTTCAAATCTGATTTTAATCTTTCAAATATTAAGATTTGGAATTTTAAGTAGAATGATAACTATATCAAGAGCCTGATTCAAAATATTGAAGCTTCTCGTAAAATTAAATGATATATAGTTATTACATAATCATTCTTTTTACTGGGCATGCGAACCAACCTTCAAGATAATCTATTTTGGTTTTCAGGTGATGAGAAGATCGAGGTTTTTATCCAATACCGGGTGCATTGAGGGTTAGTTTATCTAAAGAGTTTCCCACGCTTCCTCTGCTTAAATGCCTGTATATTTCCTCTTAATTCTACCTTCCTCATTCTTACACCACCATTGTAGTTAAATGAGGGTAGTAAAACGTGAATCAGAAATAATACAATATTGTACACTGTCAAAATTCGGTCTAATATCACTCTGGCTGTGATTAAAGGTATGTACAATAATCCAAAACACACACACACTTCCGTAAAAAATTAGGCGTAAATGTTGTTTGGAGACTGACTCAAGCAGAATATTTATTATAGCTTACTCACTAAGATAAGTGGTCAAACCATCAGAATTAAAAGTCAAAATGCCAAGTTCAACTTAACTTTTAAATTGTATCTTAATCCACCCATTTTTCTGTCAATATAGATATATATATATATATATATATATATATATATATATATATACCCATCTATCCATCTATTTGTCAATCACTTTATTTGTCCATTAATCTATCCATCCATACTTACATCTGTCCAATTATATATATATATACATATATATATATATACATATATATATATATATATACCTCTATATAATTATTTATCAATATCCATCTATTCCTATATTTCTATCCATTCATCCACCTATTCCCTGACAATACTTGGAAACGTGTCGGGAATGTAGTTGTGTGACATGTCCTACACTCGCTGTTCCTTGACAAAACTTGAAAAAAGTGTCGTGAATGTAGTAGTGTGACATGTCCTACACTCGCTGTTCCTTGACAATACTTGGAAACGTGTCGTGAATGTAGTTGTGTGACATGTCCTACACTCGCTGTTCCTTGACGAAACTTGAAAACGTGTCGTGAATGTAGTAGTGTGACATGTCCTACACTCGCTGTTCCTTGACAAAACTTGGAAACGTGTCGTGAATGTAGTAGTGTGACATGTCCTACACTCGCTGTTCCTTGACAAGACTTGAGAAACTTCTTAGTGTAAGGCATTTTTATGATGAAGTGTGGTATTGGTGAGGAGGTTAAAGGGGGCCTGTGGGTGATGTACAAGCGGTAAGGGTCCGGGCTGTGAATGGAAGGAAAAAGATGCAGTCAAATTTAAACAAAGTAACGCATCATGATTGCAAAACGTCTCGATAATTTAACAATAGTGTTTTGGTGACCTGGCGGTCTAGTAGTAAGGTGTCGGACTTCTGTGCTGGGGGTCCGGGGTTCAATCGTCGGTCCCGGCACAGATTTATTTGACTGTCAAACCCTTCCTTCACCTCTGACAAGGCATGTATTAATCACAACTTGTGAATGTGCGGAACGCCAGGCCTCCACCGTGGTTCGGATCCCACGTTAAACTGTAGGTCCTCCATTTCATCTCACAATCACCCTACCATTACACTTTAGCGTAAGTGCATACAACCCGTACGGGTAGTAAGAGTGTGTGCTAATAACAATAACATCATTATTAGTGTTGGTATTCGCTTATTTATATTTACAAAATTAAGAGTTTGTCTGTCTATCATTAGCATTTCACGATATTCAATGTATAAAATTTAAACATTAGTAGCCTCTGTGCACAAAAAATATGAATTTTGAAGCTAAGATTTTAAAATACTGGTTTGATGTTTTTAATTAATTAAAAACTGAAGAAATGAGGATATTTTAACGCCGCGAGATAGATTTATTACTACTTTTCATACAGTTGTGCAATGAGGGCTGTGGTATCCCGTGTGCACAAACATTTGCACCCTGAAGCTAGAATAGTACATTTTTGATTAGTTTATTCTTTTCTTGAGATTTGTTACGCTTTCTTTTAACCTTTTTACCCTAAAATATTGTTGTCGGGCAAAGCCGGGTACTTCATTGCTAGTGTGTAATAAAGATTGTGCTATAGTTTCTAAAAATAATAGTTTCTCAGAAACAGGTTTGACTCTTGATTCTAAATATTTCACAATAAGTTTTAACACTCGAGTCGGTTTATGTGTTAAAGTGTTTTCTTCTCGGCTGTGTTAGTTTGCAAGACATATATGAATGCCGATTTCTGTTTCCAAAAAGTGTGAAAAATATGTTAGAGTTTACACACACACACACACACACACTCACACACTCACACACACATATATGTATATATATTATTGTGAAATATTTTGAAATAAGAGTCAAATTTGTTTCTAAGAAACTATTATTTTTAGAAACTATAGCATAATATTTATTACAAATTAGCATTGAAGTACCCGGCTTTGCCCGACAACAATATGTTAGGGTATATATATATATATATATATATATGTACACACACACAATACATATTACTCCACTGCGTCTTACTTACCTTCTGAGCTGTCCACCTTAAATTACACTTATGAGGTATGGATAGATGAGTACGGTAGAATTTAGAAGAAGCGTACCCGCATTTACGTGGAGGGAGATCAATAAACAAGTAAAGTCTATTCTCAGTGCATCCGACCCGTATTTTAACTCCAACATCACAGACTCTGATTTAATGCGAGTCTAATGCCTTAGAACCAAGCTTCTAAAAATGTGGGTGATGTACAACAACCTGGGCTAGAAAGAAGGGGATGGTGTTTAAATTGTTATAAAGGAAATCATTATTTTTAGGTAATTCCTTTTAATGACTATAAATACAAGACAAAAATTGATAGATTTAATGAAATGTTGAATAAAACTCTAATATAATTACATTGAATAAGTAATATTTTTAGATTATTTGTAGCACACTAAGCCTCATTTTTGATAAAAGATTATTATTAGGATTGTTGACTTAAGGTTGGTACAGATATTTTTTTTTTATTAAGCTCTATTTTTCTACTGAAGCAATGTTATATTTATTTTGGCAAATAAAAATATGTTTTTCTCTAAAAACACTTCCCTTTCCTCGCGTCCTCTACATCCCAACATTAAATGGTTTACCTAACCTAATTATCAAATTTCAAGACACTAGATATGAGATACCTGTATGTATATGAGAGTTTTATTTCACAAGTACTCGTGTTGGTGGTTACACCATCTTATTATTATTATTATTATTATTATTATTATTAGCACCGCGTCTTACTACCAGTTCGGGTTATACGCACTTACGCTAATGTATAATGATAGGGTGATTGTGAGATGAAATGGAGGACCTATAGTTTAACGTGGAATCCGAACCACGGTGGAGGCCTGGCATTCCCCACAATCACAAGATGTCTTATCAGAGGTAAAGGAAGGGTTTGGTAATCAGATAAATCTGTGCCGGGACCGAGGATTGAACCCCGGTCACTAGCATAGAAGTCCGACACTTTACCCCTAGACCACCAGGTCACCTACACCATCTTAATGCCAAGTTCATTCATTCAGTCTAGTTTGTCAGTGATGGGAAGGTCATGGTTTCAAATACCGGCTGGGAGTGCCGCAGTATATATATATATATATTTACATGGTGTACCGTAACATGTGGGATACACTTTAGCATTGGACTGGTTTACGAAGAGCATAGAAAGATGAACATAAGCACGTATTACATTTGACCTTGTTTACAAGTTATAGTCATGCTTACACTCCAGTAATGTGGCGCTGCTCAACATTATAAAGAGTACCCGAAATAGCCACCTTAGGCCTGAATGCAGGCCTGCAGTGGTTGTGTCGTAGAAAAACGCACTCTTTCAAAAATATCAGATGTTTATAACAACCAAGATAAACAATAATCCATATAAAATACCCAGTCAACAGATCGAGAAGTACCGGGTATGGTATACAAACAGTTTGGGGAAATCACTTGGCTGTGAGCCCCCTCGGTGACGTAGTTGGCTAACGCACTAGTTTCATGTTGAGCTAGACTTCCGAGGATGGGGTGATTGAGGTTCGAACTTCACTCAGAGGAACTAAGGGTGGTTTTCCCTAAATAGTTTTCCATTCACCCTCCACGCAAATGCGGGTTCAATTCCTCTAAAATCAACTTTCCAAATTCCTAACCCATTAACGTAATTAATACTTAAGCGTATAACTCGAACGGTTAGTAAGACGCGGGGGTAACTACTATTATTACACTTCGCTGTATTTCGGAAACAAGGTCAAATGGGACACACGTTTATATAAACTGTTTTCATTGTGTTTGTGTCTTCTGTCCACCTCTTACGTGATATGATTCGCCCTGGCTGTGCGTTTAGTCCACATTGGCAATAGGATGAGGGTAATAGGTGAGGGGAGGGAGGAGAATCGTAAATAAGGGTGTAATACCAGTATAATATTAAGAATAAGTTATTTCAAGACTCCGTGTTGATTGTGCCCGTATGTGTTCGCGCTCTGGGGAAAATAACCGTGTGTGCTTGTTCCTCCCAGCAGAATAGAGATAGCAGCTCAATTACTAACCTAACTTAACCTAACCTACCAACATTCCTTCATACCAGTAGTTCTGAAACAAGACCGATTAAAAATAAACGTCATATACTTCCCCTTAATGATTTTCAATTGTTTGTATCAAGGCTTTGACTCGTAACCCCTCCGATTTTTCAAAGGGCACAACCAACAGGCCATCGTTTCAAATTTCTTACACTAATCAATACCTTATTAATGGTTTATTTTTAAAAGTTTATTTGAAGTACTTAAAATGTACTTTCTGAACCGACTAATAATATCATAACCAGACTTAAAAATAAACATACATCTATAACTGGCCATTAATTCATCACTTTGAAAGGGACAATCCCAGTTCCACAGATATTTTTTTTAATTAGGTCTATGTCAGGGAATTGAACCTATGACCTTTATCACAGAACTCGGACACGCTACAGTATGAACTAAGGTGTCCAAGGTTGTTTTTACAACTTTGCCGCCCATAGGCACTAAATAATTTGCCGCCTACTTTTCCAACCTTAGTTTCTAACCTTCTACCCGTCAGACATCGACACATATATAACATATAAAGAGCCTTTTCTAGCGGTGGTATTTTAATAATTTTTTTTAAATAAAAGGACGCTTATTGTGACGTAACTATAAAAGATAGAGACATGCTGTTGCGACATTTTTATAGATAGTGATGTGTCCTGAAAAATTGTAATACATCATTTTGTTCTATCATTAATAGTTTTCGCAGCGCACGCGATTGAAGGAAGTTTTTTGTTTATTTTTTTACACCTTGGGTTAGATTATTCAAGTTTTAGTAAGCATCCCTAATTTTATTGAAAATGAAACATAGCCTATGTCACTCGGGAATAGTGTAGCTTGCCAACGGTGAAAGAATTTTTTAAATCGGTCCAGTAGTTTCGGAGCCTATTCATTTCAAACAAACAAACAAACAAAAAATCAAATCTTTCCTCTTTATAATATTATTATTATTATAGTATGATGATGTAATTGTCAGTTTTTCATTCTTTGTTTAGTCATCATGGATGGCTGCAAATCTCTAAATAAAATATATATCTTTGGTTAAAAAATAATAACTCAAACTTTATTTGCTGGCCCGAACCAATCACAATTTTCTCTTTGGATTAATATTTCTCTTTGGATACTTGTGTAGTAAATTGTAATACATCATTTTGTTCTATCATTAATAGTTTTCGCAGCGCACGTGATTGAAGGAAGTTTTTTGTTTATTTTTTTACACTTTGGGTTAGATTATTCAAGTTTTAGTAAGCATCCCTAATTTTATTGAAAATGAAACATAGCCTATGTCACTCGGGAATAGTGTAGCTTGCCAACGGTGAAAGAATTTTTTAAATCGGTCCAGTAGTTTCGGAGCCTATTCATTACAAACAAACAAACAAACAAAAAATCAAACCTTTCCTCTTTATAATATTAGTATGATATGCATACACGAGGGCTATCTGTGGAATGACAGATAAAAAGTGCTTACATTATTTGATTATTTATTGTAGGGAGGTTTTAAAAGCATTAAGAATCTTCAAAGACTTTTAAAAAATATTGAAATAAATACTTTTACACTATCACAACACACAAATTTAAATATTATTTAATTTAACAATATAAAGTTTGCATTAGTAAAATGTATAACATGTTACTACAAATTAAATATTAGCGTGTACACAATAAGAAAATAGTCTATACCTAATATATTTCACCTTGATTTATTCTGCGTGAACTGGTCGATGTCAGACAAATTCATTTTATCCAATAAGTGACCTTTCATTAAGATGATTGTCAGTTAATTAAGGCAATCCTCTATCATTTTGGTATGAAGGTACAGCAAATCACAATCACACACACTATGAAGCCATACAATTATTTTAGCAGCTAGAAAAAAAAAGTATGTATTTTTAATCATTCAAAATTGGCCGCCATAGGCACGTGCCTACTAGGCCTATGCGTAAGCCCGGTCCTGAAGGTGTCTGACATCATTCGCTTGGAACAAATAGAACAGAAATCTTTGTAAAATGTTGCAATGGATTTGAGAATATTTACCCCTTTCTTTCGGTTTAAAATTAAATTAAATCGAGATAATGGATAATGATTTCATTTATTTATTTGATGAAATTGTAAACTACAATTAAATTGACAACATCGGAATAATAATTGTGGCTGGAAGGTAGGCTTATAGCATAAAACACCTTCTTTTTAGCTCTTGATATTGACAAAATGTAACCATATACTGTTTTATTAATATATCAGCATTGATGCGAATTATTAAAAGGGATAGTTGTATAATATATTAATCTTGACGTATGAACATTAGCTTTATAAACTTTTTTAACTGTCGTATACTTTCTGATCTATCACTATTCCATTAAATGTTGCTAAATAAACTTGAGTCTAGTATTTATATGTCATAACATAACTAATTGATCACTATTCTCCAAAGTATTATTGATATATTATTATGATAAAGTAAAACTCAACTTAAAATAAAAAAACCTTATCAATATAAATCTTTATTTAAATTCAAACCATTTTAGTGTTCACGACTTCACTATTGACCGCTTAGCTTTGTCTTTTACACTATTATTAAATGTTCTCGAATATAAAACAAAACTGAATCTTTTAGATTGGCTATCAAGAATATTATATATTATAATAACATAAATAATTATTCTCTAGTCCAGAAAATGTTTTGTAAACTCTTCCGACAAAACTAGAAATGTGGTCACTCAGTAAGAACAGAGCAACCCGCTCCGTTGGCCGCATGGTCTAAGGCGTCACTCTCATGTTAGACTGGACGGAGAGATCGGGGCTGGAATCAGAGTCGGGTGTACTTAGTTTTTTATTTAACGGTTTCCCACTCTTCTTCCACGCAAATGCAGGTGGATTAACTCTAAAATGCTTCCTTCTTAATCTCTAACTGATTAGAGTAATTATCAAATTTGCGTATAACCTGAACAGGCACTAAGACGCAATGAGGTCAAGAGTTTGAATGCATGGATAGTGTACCTGACTCTTGACATGTGAGGCTCGACCCAGGGCCGGATGCGTTAAGGGGTGGTCATCCCCTCCAATCTTTATAATTTTCTCTAACTCACCTTCTAAGACAAAGTTGCTGGTATGAAAGTTACTTAAGTTTTAATTAGTTTGCAAGACGATCTTTACAGAAACAAATGGTAAAAAGTAACGTAATATTTATTTTAAGAAAAATACACACATCGGACTTATCATTATTATTCGGTGTTCTGCCTTACAGCAGGTCCATTCCTTTTGTCATTGACCTTATACCGCCAATACGCCCTGTCCTCTGACTTTTCCTTCAGCTCCCAGAATGTTCTTCTTTACAAGTCATCTAATATTTGAATCCTCCTTTTTCCTAAACTCCTCTTTCCCTCAACCTTTACTTCTATGAAGTCATGCAGAAGACAGTTCCCCTAAGGATGTATCCGATCCAGTTTGCTTTGTACCGAAGAATCACATCCAAAATGTGTCTCTTCTCCCCACTCTTCTTAGGAATTGTTCATTTGTCACCCCGTCTGTCCACCTGATCTTCCCAAATCTTCTCCAGCACCAAATTTCAAAGCTCTCCAAATATTTCTTTTACAACTTCCTAAGACTCGATTTATGTATAAAGGATAGATCTTTTGAACCTTGGAATACTTGAGAATATTTAAGATTTTTAGGATTTAAAAAAAATATTAAAATATTATAAAAACCAAAATCTTTAACATGTTTTGGGCTATTAATCTACTAAAGTGTGGCTTTACTAAACATAGGACAAATCTACCATTAATTTACCACGTAACTGAAAGTTATTTCACAGTGTAACAAAATATGCTAACATTAAGCTACGATCTATATTTTCTTCGGCAAATAAAGAAACTTAATAACAAAACTATATTTGAAGAACACAAATTACTATACCAAATATCATACATAACCTGTTAAGCTTAACGTGTTGGGATTACTGTTTAGTAGTTATAAAAATTGTTGAAATATATAATTTTTAATGAGACATTTCAATTCGGTTCTTATTATAGTAACGTTTCCTTCTTATTTCAAAATATCTCACAGATCTGATAGTTTTATTTGGTTTCAAATTCAAACCTAAGGATATTTGATCTTTAGCCTCGACATTTTGAAGTTCGTACGCCCCTAATATAGGCCTACATACATACACACACACCCACACACACACACACACACACACACACACATATATACAGACAATCTATTGTAATCTACAAATCAAGTTTATTGTAAATATGTATAGGGCCCCATGTAAAAGCGTTGCCCGTCCATGTGATGTGCCTCACATCCCTTAAAAAGGATGAGGAGGGGACTTATCTTTTACCAAGTCACCTTTGCGACATGACACGTGTGGTGTTTTATATCTATTTTTCTAAAAAACATGTTTCGGCCATCGATCTGTAGTTTATCATCTCGGATGCAGCCTTATATGGATAGAAAAGAGGGGAAGGGAGGGGGTAGGGATATGTGATGAGGTCGATTACACCGCTACTTCTCCGGGGGGTGAGTGTTCGATATCAGCCTGCCCTGAAAAAAAAAATATTTTCTGTCTCAACAGCTAAAACATTTTTAACTCAATGCCAAACAGATGCATTTAGTTTCAGAAATATGTTAGGATCACATACACCAACATGTCATTTACCTTGTGGGCCTTTGTTAAGTATGTATGTGTCTGCAATGGTGGCTACGTGGTCTAAATTGTCAGGGTCAGGATTTAAATGGTTTAGAATTCCCTCTGGCAGAAAGGTTGAGTTTTTTAGTCTTGGTCGGTGTATTTTTTCGAATGGGATTTTTCACAAATTTTTCTTTTTGAAAAAAAAATTTACTTCCTCATCCCGTTCCCTTAGTTTTTTTTATATCCCTTAGGGTTTAATGCAACACAAAATAATTATCCAGTATTCCATACACATTAAGAAGAGGAAACTAGCTTAACAACTGAAATAAAAGGCGGAGATAATGTCATGTCAAATCACCAGTAAGGAATAAGTATTTTCCTCTTTTTATGAAAATTTTTGTTCCCAAGATGTCTGTACACCTTACAAGATCATTTTACTAAATATATAAACATTACTTATATAAGACCGCCAATTGTATCTAATATATCAATATATATTTATCATTTGATACATCGCAAGGATAGAACGATACGATACTTCGGTTGTTTCTGGTATAACAAATTGCATTTGTCTGATCGAACTGGAATTACGTTATTAAAATGGCTTCTGTTCTGGAAAAGGATATATTTCACCTCTTTTAACTTTCTGAGGTTGTTTAGTTGTTGAAAATAGCATACAAGTTTAATCAAAACAAGAAGTGTGTGGGGGAGGGGGGAATTGACTCGTTGATCAAAATAGAGACACAATCGTTAAACTAATTTTGATTTACAATTTGTGAAGCATATTCCGATTTAAGAAATCAATCGATATATCGGAAATTAAATCATCAATATAAATACGGTGATGTTTTGATGTGATACCAGAATATTCCGAAAATGAAGAATTTTAGAAAAAAAATTACTTCGTACAAAAAAAAGTTTCTCCATTTTTGAGGTTGAAAGATAACAACAAAGAAAACAAAACAAAATTGTACGTATTTAAAATCTTCGAGATAAGCTAAATATGTTTTCATTACTGACAATTTAACGTTGCATAAAAATATAAATAAAACATAGAGCGCTACCGCCGATAGCACTTTATCAACCTCGTGGTGCTCCTCTCCCGTGGTTTCTCTATCAGGAGATTATGACCCGCAGGAGGGCGCTATCTCCAGAAGAGGCAGTTATGACGAAACATCAAAGAGAAGACATGTGCCACCGCTTCGTTAGTCGCGTCAACGGAAACTGACATACACAAACCACACTAAAGTCTATTCGCCACTGGAATGGTGGTGACGGCTAGCAGATGTTACTATATCTACTCTAACGTATCCATTCGCCAAACCATTTGATTTTCAAGACCACGTGGGGTCATTTGTAATCACGTCAGGCAGTCAAAACTTTCACAGCAAATAATTTGTTTTTTAATTGATTTCTTTTAACCGTGTTTACAATATTGAAACACACAATTATCTAAAATAACCATTTGGTTTTTTTTTTTTTTTTAAATGGCGTTTGTGGTTAACTAAAAAAATTATTTTCAAATGAGAGCTTCCAAAAGACTACGTTCTCTTCATTAATTAAGATTGTGAACAAGACGAAACTAAGGCCATTGATGACATAATTCAAACTGTGTTTGGTTACGTGTATGTGCATCTGTCCGCAAAATATATAACTTTTTTTAAATTTAGCACTACGTCTTACTACCCGTTTGGGTTATACGCTTAAGTAATAATCACGCTAGCGGATTAGGACTTAAGAAGGTTGAATTTAGAAGAAATGAACCCGCATTTTCGTGGAGGAAAAGTTGAAGACCATTTAGGAAAAACCACCCCAGTTCACCCGAGCGAGGTTCGAACTTCGATCTCCCCATCCTCGGCAGTATAGCTCAACACGACTAGCGCATTAGCTTACAATGCTACTGAGGTGGGTGTTTGCAAAATAAAAACTAATATAAAAATAACATGTATTTATTTTGGTGGCCAGTTATAAGAAGATATAGTACTTTTTAATGTATTATTTCATACACCATAATATATATTGTTGCCACAACTGCAAAATAAATATATAATAAGTTAGTTTAATTAATATATTTTGTTATTTCAATAAGTTACTAAAATGCCAATTATACAGTGATTCTTAAGACAGTATTATTAGAAGCGTACAAATTACGTGTTATACATCAGTTAAATAAATGAAAATTTGATTAACTCTTTCAACTGTAATTTTAAATTCGTGTAAAATACTGTGTTCCTGTATTCGCCCGGTTATTCCGAACAAGCTTAGGTCTCAATTAGATTGTATTAACGAGGTTATAGTGTATGTGAAAGTAAATCTAGTCACTTTTATAGCTGTCATATATGGAAGGCCCCTCTTATGAAAATTTGACTGTAGGTCGTGTATGTTGACAAACTACAACACCTTTAGCTCAGTTGGTAGGGCGCCTGCTTGTTTGGTTGGAGGTCCCAGGTTTGTTCCTCGACATGGCCGACAAATATATTATTTGTGAAATTTTGAATTAAGTCAGTCTGTAAGTAAGTCGTGTTTATATATAATCAGTCGGTTCAGAAAGTTTACGTTAAACGCCCCAAATAATATATATACTTTGTGTGTAAAAGTGTTTTAATAATTTTAATAATAAAAATAACAATCTAAAGTAGGTAATCAAATTTTATGTCGTCAGTTTCTCCGAAGGCCCCCCACACCCACGTTCTTTGTTCCATCAGCAGGGTCACTGACGTCATTGGACAAGGGGTTAAGAGGGGCCCCTGCTTCTCTGTAACGTTACCCAAGTGGCTGGTGAGATAAGGGCTCCCCCTGAGTCGGGCATGGCCGCCATGTTGGGTTTGTTCAGTCATGTGCGTCGCAAGATGGCGGGGACTCGGCGTGGCGGCTGAAATCTGGTAATGGGACGGAACCAAGGCTGTTGATTGGAGTGGCCCCTTCAAATTCTTTCCTTGTTCTTCTGGTGGGATGGCTCTTATCTTCATCTCTCTCTCTCCCCATCCATATGTTTCTCTCGCACTTAAAACGGTGGTGCCAACTCACGGGGAAACGAAACAGTGTTACCGGGAGAGAAAGAGAGAGAGAACAATAGAAGTGATGGACTCACACCTAATAAAACTAAAACAATCCTCGTGTCTAGAGTAGGAGGCTTACTAGCATTTCATTCACTTCTCACCCTTCTTGGGCCTTCTTCCAGTAGTTACTTGTGAAGTGTGTGTGTGGGGTGGGGGGGTGGGGGTGGTTGGGGGGTATATCCTTCACCCACAAGGATACAAAATATGATGGGAAATGATAACAAATTAATAAAGTTTTCACAACTCATCGAACCGCAATCAAGCATCCTGACACTAATTATTTAAAATTTTGTAATATTGCTGTTTGGGAGGATGTGGGGTTCAGTACGGGGTGATTGAGGGTTGGGGGAAGCAAAGGTAGGGAGCTAGTGTTAGGCGTGCGTTAATGTACTCGATAAAAAAATAGCTAGTAAAATTCCTCGATCAAGTGTAACACGTTTGTTCTTTGATCTACAAAAAGCATTTACTCAATCCTCCTCTAACTAATGGCAGTTTTAGCGTCAGCGGGCTCGATCGAGGTCTAGTTATGACTCGGGAGCCCAAGGCTTTGTTCGAATCCCATTCTAGGTGGATATAATTATGTAGGTTATGATTTGTACACATTTTGATTTTCAATGCGGTTTTCCCACATCCGCCTTCTGGCAAGTTCCGTCAAATGTTCTTAGAATTAAACTTCCTCGAGCGTTAAAGTGACATTATATAATACATTTTACTTAAATATGCAATTGTAAAATGTCCTCAAATACTAAATTGGATATGAATAACAAAGGAAACACTTCCATTTTTCTATTTCAGACTCGCCCAATTTCAATAAATAGTCCAATTTTAATAGGAAGGGACTTTTAGGAAATAAACACTTTTTTTATCGCTGCCAACATTGATAATATTTAACTATATTATTGTTATTGTTATATTTATTGATAATATATATCAAAAGCGACAGCTGCAGATCAAGTCACTTGACATAAACATTAGAAAATAGATTCAGTAACTTTTAATGCTGTCATAAAAACCTCTTCCTATAGAAAAAAAAATTGAGCATACCTGTTCTTTATAAACTAATATTATAATTTTTATTGTTTTGAAAATAATATTCAATTGTTTCGAAAGATTATCTTCACTCCGTTAACTGGAAAGCCTCCAAATAAGATTCTCTGAAACAAAAAAAGAAAATAGTTAGTAATTACGTTTATTAGAATATAACAATATTGACAACAAGTATGCTGGCATTATTTGAAGATCAATAATATTTAACGACACATTATTTTGAGATCTTAATTAATTTGAGCCATGAAAAATTACAACTATTTATTTTTATTGATAAAAAAATTGTGATCTATAATTTTCCATAATGAAGTACATGATCAAATATGACATCACGGACCCAAACAAATCAGGCCAATTATAATGTTTAAAAAATAACATTATTGTCCATATTTTCATCATTATTAAACATACTTATAGATAACTTCTAATTCAGAGTTGTATTAAATCTGAGTCTCTCTTTTAGTGTCACAAAAGGTTCCCCTATGAAGTACTTGGTCACTCTTGATGTAGAGGAAGGTGTCAGACTTAATATCTACTTGGTGTTAACTGGGGGAGGTGGGAGTTAGGTAAAAAAGGTTAGTAAAAGGGTGTTACGTGGTTTAAAGATAACACCTTATAGCCAAGAGACTGGGAAGTGGTTGTACATAGTTTGAAGCACAAAGATCTCAACCTTAACAAAATTCTGATTTTTGTTAAATGGGTGCTTTTTATATTTTATTGTCAGGAACAAGACCATTGATATTATTATTCCCGTGTTAGTTTGTCTTTATTATTATTATTATTATATGTTACGTTATTTTTATGTTTAACTCAAGCTAACTTGCATTATTAGTACTACCAGATAACTTCCCATAGCAGTTATTCAGAACCATCTAAATCCAAGCTACATTACCCTATAAGTACTCCCAATACATTATGGCTTAGGCTAACTTGTTCCAGCAATACCCCCGTTATATCACATCCCAAGCTAACTTGCCCCAGCAGTACTCCCAGTGTATCACAACTCAAGCTACTCTGCTCCAACAGTACTCCCGGTGTATTACATCCCAAGCTACTTTGCTCCAGCAGTATTCACGGTGTATCTCATTCCAAGCTACCTTGCTCCAGCAGTACTCACGATGTATCACATCCCAAGCTAACTTGCCCCAGCACTAATCCAGTGTATCATATCCCAAGTTAACTTGCTCCAGCAGTACCCCAGTGTATCACATCCCAAGCTAGCTTGCCCCAGCAGTATTCACGGTGTATCTCATCCCAAGCTACCTTGCTCCAGCAGTACTCACGATGTATCACATCCCAAGCTAACTTGCCCCAGCACTAATCCAGTGTATCATATCCCAAGTTAACTTGCTCCAGCAGTACCCCAGTGTATCACATCCCAAGCTAGCTTGCCCCAGCAGTACTCACGGTGTATCACATTCCAAGCTAACTTGCTCCAGCAATACCCCCAGTGTATCATATCCCAAGCTAATTTGCTCCAGCAGTACTCCCGGTGTATTATATCCCAAGCTAATTTGCACCATCAATAACCCCAGTGTATCACATCTCAAGCTAGCTTGCTCCAGCAATACCCCCAGTGTATCGCATCCCAAGCTAACTTGCTCCAGTAGTACTCACGATGTTCTCGCCACCAAACCCCGAGCGCGGCCGTTGAAGCGAGACTAATTGCGTTTTCCAGCAGCACTCTGTTTACACGGTAACAAGGTCTGAATCTGGTTTCATTGTTTGCTGCTCCAATCCTTCCTTTCACCCCTTACCCCATTCGCCTTATATCCCCCATACTCCTTTAACTCTTGTTTTATTTTTATTTCTTGTTTCCATTTCCCCGTCTTTTAATTTTCCTCCTTTTTAAAAAAAATTCTATCCCTCGTTCAGCTCTTCACTTTGTCTTCCCGTGTACCTCAGGAATAATTGTTGAAATTTGCGTCCGTCAAGTTATAAAGGGCCCAAGTCCTTATTAGAGTAGCTTCTCAAACCATTTACAAAAAAACAAAACTTGGAGAGTTAAGAATAAGCGCTCGCTAGCTCGAAGAAAATGTGAGGAAAAGAAAAAGAATCTCATGAAGTGATCTATGAATGTTGAAGAATTCAACGGTAAAAAAAAAGTGTTTAAAATAAGTCCAACTACAATTGCAGGTCCACCTGTTTCGGAGGTCTAATGGTCTAAGCAGGCGTCACTCTCATAATAGACCAGAATGTCAACGACGAGAGTCTGGAAGTTCAAATCTCGGTCGGGTGTACAGGTGTGATTTTTACTAAATGGTTTAAGAATAGCGGTACACTTCTTCTAATATTGGACCCCATTCATCCCCTACGCATTAGTGTAATTAGTACATACGCGTGTGATCTAAACAGGTAAAAAAAGAGTTGGTAATTAAAAATCAATAATAATAATTCAGAGTCTACCCGGGTGGTCACGGTTCATTCCTTACTTGGGGCACTGGCGGAGAAATAAAATTAATAGTTTTAATTTTTCTTTCCAGGATAGTAATGGGGCCAGCTACGCCTCTTAATAGCCGTTGTGGATATACAATAGAAACCCTACACCATGGACACAGAATGAGTAGGCGTGGTTGTAAGATGAACCAACATTTACCTGTAGATAGGATGGAAAATTAAACTTTAATGACGCCTGATTGAACGTGAAGACCGGCTCCTTGAATTAAGGAGAATCGTGTATAGGAATTTTTTTGTAAGAGCTACTTTTTTTCTCAACAAAAATGAGAATTGGGTTTAAATTTTTTTAAATATTATTTTATTTTTCTCTTATTTCCTTTAAAAGCTGTTTCAACAAATGAAATTAGATGTATCAAATTTTCCAAACTTATTAAGTGCAATTGTTTAAATTTTTTATATATATTTGACTCAACTTGCTATTGATGAACGTGTAAATATTTCATTACGATCAACTGAATAATTAATTTCTAAGCTGTTAAATACTTACTAATACACATAGAAATTACACACACACACACACACACACACACACACACACATATATATATATATATATATATGGGTTTGTTTTTATTTATTTACTTCTTATCTTACTTTGCTAAGGATTTAAATGCATTTCAAATTAATTGTGGATTATTTATGAACTATTAGATATTTAATTTTTGCCTTTAGAAGGTAGTTTTTTTTAATAGCTTGACGCACATCTCATGGTGTTTATAGTTTTAAACATCACTTTGCATTAAGACAGTTTTGCGCGGATATACCATATCTGACATACTTAACTACAGATGATTGTATAAGTAATTTAACTAATTAACGTTTTATCTAATTTCTAACACAACTAAGACACCTCCTCACTATCCTCAGAACTCGGACACTAACACTAAGGGCCAGTTTCATAGTCAAATTTAGTACGCCTCAAGTGCGGCGCTACACTAAATACAAGACGACACCTACCTACACTCGAATGGAATGGGCCGTTCTTGCATAGGAAACTGGCCCATTACATTCTGGTTTAGGTAGGTGTCGTCATGTATTTAGTGTAGCGCCGCACTTGAGGCGTACTAAATTTGACTATGAAACTGGCCCTAAGTATATTATGTTTCACTAAGGTCACACAGGTCCTGGAAAGATAAATAAGCTTGCCTAGTCTATTCTCGCCAAGTTCATCCAGTTGGCCTCTAGGCAAGGTTGTCAATCGGCATTCAAATCCCAACCCTATGTACCGAGGGTGTTTTTTCCTAAATTATTTCTTACTCTTCCTCCGCGTGACTAAGGATATATTTAATCTAAGATTCTCCTCATAACACCATTAAAGTGTGAAAAGACCGACCGGGGAACACGACGTGGTGCAAAAATAATATGTATGTTTAAAGTAATAGCGTTTTTAGCTTTATATTATCCGGCCGGGCTATTCGAATATTTACACAGAGAAAGGAATGGGGAAGGTGTAATATGGAGGAAATTTATCCACATTTGCGCAAATTTGGTTATAGTTACTCTAATATGCTTTAATGTACATATAATCATATAGTAAAATAAGAATAGGGACTTTAATTAGGATAAAAGTGTGTAGCCTATATTTTTATTGCACACTTGTTAAGTATAAAAATGGGTCTGTTTTTCATTGGCTCTCTTTATATTATTATGTATTGATTCACTGTCGGCGCAAAGCCAACTGGATCGGATATATCCTTAGGAGGAACTATCTTCTGTGCGACGTCATAGAAGGAAAAGTTGGTAGAAAAGGGAGGAGTTTAGGAAGAGGTAGGATTCAAGTACTAAATGACTTGAAGGAAAGAAGAAAATTCTTGAAGCTGAAGGAGGAGGCAGAGGAGGTCTAAGTTAACTTACAAAAGAAATGAACCTGTCGTAAGACAGAACACATAATAATAACAACCTGGCCGGGCTATCCACATTCAACTAGGAGAGTGGGGTAGAAATAAGGAAGAGGCATTTAGAGGAAATATATCCTGATTTGTGTAAGAGTGGAACATCATTTAATTAGAATCACTTGGTACACACGGCCAGGACTCACACCCAGACACCCGTCATAGGTAAACGATAATATACGATCTTGACGACTATCCCACGTGCCCACCTAACCTCTAGCTGTTATATTACATTCATAACTGTTTTCAGTGGGTGTTCCGTAAGCTTATAGTTTTTATATACCTGCATGTTTATTTAACTTAATATATATAATTATTTATAAAGTGAATGCATAGCTCATTTTATCATATTCACTCATTTGGAACTCATTTCGGCTCATTACCAATTTATAACATGCAAGATTCTCCTAATGGTGCCCGCGTAAATAGTTTAGATATTACCAATCAGATGCTGCACTTAGGTTATATATTAACAAAACATTTAACAGTCCACGAGTTTGCCGTTCACTGGAATCAACACTAACCTATTTTCTATGACCCCATACATAAATAAACTTATAAACATAGTTTAAAAGTTGACATTTTATACTCTGAAAAGTACAACAATCCACATATTTCTGTTGATCATTAAGAGCTAAATTCCCGAGAAACGAAAGGTAACTGATATATGAGCGTAGAATGGATATCTGCGAATAAAATGACTTAATTTAATATAATAGGGTGGTTACAACCCATTGTATTGCCATTTGTATTTTATTCCTACCCTGTTTGTTCTCCTACTGCCAGACAGCTCCACCCAGGAAAGTTATAAGCCCACTTGCTTTCTGGAGTTTAGGAATGTTTGATTGACCATTATAGCGCTTTAGGAGACATGAATGCAAACCTCTACACTTATAAAGCTTTCATATTATTCCAAGAGGAGGGGGGTCGCAGGAATCAAAAAACTAGTACAGTTCAGGGAATAAATGATCCAGAAGATAACATCATCTTGGTCGCCACACAGACTAAACGTCCCTATCGTAGAGCTGTTTTTAAAGTGGAGGAAAGATCGAGTTTCAAGTCCCGGTTGGATATACCGAGTTTTTTTTTTTACTAGGGGTTTCTTGGACCCTCCCTCCACGCAACCATAGGCACATTTCCTCCACATCCTTCCCTCCTCATCACTACGTAGCAATGTGGTTAATTCCGTATATCCCGGACGGGTAGTGAAATGCTGTGGAATTTTTTTATTTTATTTATGCACTTTACCGCAAATTATGTACAGTCTAGTTTTCATAAGAAGACCTGACAGGTAGAAAAGTTATTAGATCTTCTTTCACTTATCCATACGTCAAGTGATGCTATCTGGAGCTGTCACTTTTTATAGATATTATCAATACCAATAAAATACAAATATAATAATGTAGTAAAATGTTATCACTCTTGAACGCAAAACAATATGTTTATATTTTCTAAAATGTCCTTCCTATGAAAAATTAATTGTATTCAAACGATCCTACGATTAGAAGAGGGATATTAATAAAAAAAAACTGAACTTGAACCCTCGCATGCTGCACACTCACCTGTGAAAATCAAAGCCATCAACTGCGCACAAACTTTCCAGTTTCCAATAAATCGACTAGGTACTTTTTGACTTGAATCCTTTTTACTCCATATTCCTCGCAAACATAAACAGAAGAACAATGAAATTGAAGGAATGTTGAAATGTTTTGTAGCGCAGCTGTGATTAACAAGGCCTCCCTTCCACCAACCCCCTTCTCCCTTTTCCTCAGACTACTTACTACCGACCCCTTGAATAATTTTACTGAAGATTTTTACTGACAGTTTTCTTCCATTTAGTTAACCTTTCCATAGTTTACAGAGTAATGAGTTCACTACTTTTGTGGGTAAATAACACGATAAAAAGATTTTAAAAAACGGCACATTATTTATTTATCCTCTTAATTTCATTCAACATTGCTCATGTTGTATGTAAGTTAAGGTGCAAGAGACATGGGTTGTGTCTCAGAGGGCTGAACTCCAATCCTGGGGAGTTCAGTACTGTTCAAGACAGGAACTATTATTATTAGCACCGCGTCTTACTACCCGTTAGAGTTATACGCACTTACGCTAATGTGTAATGGTAGGGTCATTGTGAGATGAAATGGAGGACCTACAGTTTAATGTGGAATCTGAACCACGGTGGAGGCCTGGCAAGAAAGGAACTGTTTAGTTTGTGGTAGCTTCAGTCGTTAATGAGTGAATATGATATCTGAGTGGTGTAATCCCTCACTAAATGCTTACACAATAGCTTCGGCTATTTGATTCTTAATGAGTGAAAAGGTAATCAGGCTGAAAGCTCAAGGACATTTATTATTATTTTTTAGCTCTGGGTTTACTTCCCGTTTGGATTATACACCCATATAATAATAATAATAATAAATAATAATAACAATAATGGGTTAAATTTAAAAGCCATTCATAACATAATATATGTTTGCTTAAAGTTGGGAAACTATTGATTTTATAAAAATATAGTTCAAATAAAAAGTTTATATTTTGAATCTTACTACAAATTTTTATAATAGCTATTTTATATATATCTTATAGTTGCAAAGATATTATCAAAATTGGAAATGTATGCCTAGGCTAAGTATTATTCAAATGATTTTCATGGAAAAACGTGAGCTTACATTTTGTTTGTAATGTTAAACAGTGCCTAGATACAGAATATAATCAAAATCATAAGAGTGGTTTTTCGAGAAAATCAACTTTTATCTCTTTTTGCCCTTTGATAAACTACTCTTAATTTTAGGGTTGGATATCTAGTTCCTAAAAATTCTTGGGGGGACCTTATGAAAACCCTAGATACCAAGTTTTAGCCCAATCGATGAAATGGTTTCGACAGATAGACAGACGGCATCGAAAAAAACAGTTTTTCGGTTCCAGGGGGTCACGAAACGTCGACATTTATCAAAATCTCGAGTTTAATTTATTTTAACGATCACAGGGGTCAATATAAAACAAAGAAACATTAGTCCTAAAATATTCCATTGAACATAATGCTTAACGACGTGGACTAGAAGCTATTTTGTGAAGCGAACTACATCTTCAGTTGACTCTAAGAACTATCACACTTAGATGCCAATGTGCGGAATAGAAACAGAGGTAATAAAATAAGTAGTTCATCTCGGAATATCTCTCCTGTATCAGTAGATAACACTTCTTCTCTTTCGCTGGTGAGTATATATAAGGCATTCACGAGCTAAGTTTACCTGAATGACAGCTCGAAATGTTACTAGAAGTTATCCCTAATATATCACTACGCCAACAGCTGACATCTATCATTTTGGATGACTGTAATGAAAACAGATGGTAATATATTAATGTGATAGTTAACCACAATGATTTAGGCCAATATTATTTATATATTTATTTGAGCTCGGACACAAAGTTTATTTATAGTTTTATTCCCCTTAAAAAAATATTAACATCACTTTCACAAAAACTTCTAACGAACCAAGCCTCCAAATGGCGACTGACGAATTTTAAACCATATGATTGAACATAATGGTAAACAAGTTTTTTACAATCATGCAGACACGCAGTTGATGAAAATACTTTATTCAGTTAAATATTTCAAAATACGATAAATTAATCATAAAATCATGTATTGTATGTAAAAAAAAGACAACAGTTTTCTCTTTTCCAAGTAAATACGATGCCTTTATTAAAAAGTATTGATGTGTGCACTATATTACACAAAATCAGTAACGTTCCAAAACGAAAAATAAGTACTTTTAATTATGTTTAAAATATTGTTTTGAGTTGGGCCAAAAGAAATTATTTAAAAAAATGAAATAGTATGAGGAAACTTAAGTTTACGTTATTTTAAATGTAATATATAACAGGTAATTAAAGATCTTTATATTTATAACAAAACTGTGATCTTTTACAAGTATTGGCAGCCCAAAAACCTAAACATATGATTTTCGAACTGTCATCCAGGTAAAAACCTATCGTGAAAGGAATATACACTAATTTTAATATTTGTACCTGGACAACATTGACTTGCATATTCCTTGTCACCTATTCTTGACAGACATATGGTTCCATGGACTTTTTTAATCTACATCCTGGCAGGAAGCTTACTATTGGCCATCATCTGTATATGATTTTTTTAAATAATTTACAATAAAACTACCTATTTCAACCTAAAAAGAGTAAATTTTGTGACATTGAAAGACTATTTCTTAGAACTATTTTATTTTCTGTTTTAATATCTATACAAATAAAACTTATACAGTATACATCAAGATGGTAAATCCTATCATGACTCACCGTTATGTCACAGTTAGGAAACTCCTCTAAGTGCTAAATTTATTTATATCTTAAACATGTTCTAAATTTTAAAGTGTCTCTTTTACAGTTCTATCCTCCACAAGACTTTAATTTGTCAAATACACGTATGAAATAAGTAACATGTAATATATTTATTTAAAGGTCCTTCTTGTTTCTAGCCATCCCCCCACGTATTCTCACACCGTGAAATGGGGGTGTCTACGTTCACCACTGGACTCCACTCCCCCCTCCACTCCATCCCCAAACACCCGAGGACAGCTCGTCCCACTATGAAAGTGGAGAGCCGAAGGTCAACACTGACAGAATATTCTATTTGAACGGTGGGAATGTTGTTTTTTTCTTCTTCATATAACCTTCACCAGAGTTCAGTGTAAATATGATCTTAATACAAAGAACTAGCAGTGTGGGGTCGCAAAAGGTACACTGGTTAAAAACTTACTTGACGTTGTTTTAGGGTCAAGCTTGAATTATTACACCTTTAGTTTAGATTAAATGTTAGCCGCTTTAGTGGGCTAAAATGTTTGCAGGCAGGCAGGGATCTTGCGACTGTTGGATCTCGTGGAAATTTTCAGTTGATCGCGTAAGAAAACTACATCGTCATTAAATGTAATATTGCGCGTCTGGGCTACATCACTCGTAGCCCAGTAGTGGAAAGATTAGCCAGTACTAATTCACCGGTGTCCAGGAGACGCCCGAATGTACTATACGTACATCTTTTCCGTCGAGGCTCTTTCCATGTCCTGATTAGATGAGGTGATGCTGATGGTGAGTATGAGGGTGATAGTTTGTATTAGTGTGATAGTTATAGTGAGTATGAGGGTGTGTAACCAGTAGAAACACTTAAACCTAACTTATTACTAATTAACCAAACCCTGATGATTATTTGGTTAGTTCTCCTTTCGGGAAAAATTACCTAAGGTACCAGCCGGTAATCGGACCAGGGACTCCAAGGCTTGTAGCCAGGTGCACTGACTACTACACCACGAGATTGGTTACATCGTTATTAAAAGATTATCTTTCAGTCTTGTAAACTCGCAAATATATCAACTACTATCAAATAATATTTGAGTGTGACCAGAATTTTATTGGGGTCCGAAAATTCACCAAATTTTTCTCCAAGCAAATGCAGGTACATTTCTTCAAGGTCCTACAGTAGTATAACCTACCGATCATAAATGAAATAATATACACTGTTACCTACTCTATAGAATTAGGAACTATGAACACTGCTACAGAAAAATTGTGAAAGAGAACCATCTCTGTCCACCAAAGAGCATAAGAATCAAATTCATTTTCTAAGACCTAAATTAAAAAGTATATATATTTTCTTATAGCTCAGAATTTATTGGTTTGATATATGTTTCAAATAAAATAATAATAGTACTTAGGACCACATCTTACTACCCGTTTGGATTATACGCTTAAGTAATAATTACACTAATGGGTTAGGAATTGGGAAGGTTGGATATAGAGGAAGTGAACCCGCATTAGCGTGGAGGGAGAGTGTAAAACTATTTAGGAAAACCCCCTTCACTTCACCCGAGTGAGATTTGAACCTTGATTTCACCATCCTCGGCAATCTAGATGAAAACAAAATTAGCGCGTTAGCTAACTACGCCACAGATGCGGGTTATTTCAAATAAAATATTTGTATCTTTAATAGTACTACAATTTTACAATGATAAGATATTTTATATCTAAAATAGTTGCGGATAAATGATGAAGATGGGGAAATTTCCACCACGTAAATAAATTACTCCCAAAGTGGTTTTCATGAGAAAATTATAACTGACATCTAATTTCATTTCTCTCTACCTTACAAGTAGAGAATGTATTGTGGTTGTCAGCAAAATTGAACTCGAGATTGTGATGAATTTCGACGTTTCATGACCCCCCGAATCCGAAAAAGTGGTTATTGAACTACCGTCTGTCAGTCCGTATCTGTCTTTACCTTGGAGTAGAGCCTACACTATTTTACCAATCGGGCTAGCTAGGTTTTCATAGGGTTGTCCGTGGTGTTTTTGGAGCTGGATATCTAACCTCGAAATTAAGGGTAGTTTACTGAGGGCCGAAAAGAGAAAAAAACAGACTTTATCAAATTGGCTCAAACGATTTTGATTTCTAAACATTCATCAATATTACAAACAAATGGCTACTCTCAATTTCTCGTCCAAATGACTTTAAGGGTTCTTGTCTGATGCGTAAACTCTCATTTGTTACCACATCTCCGTAACTCTTTGAGATATAAATTACTTGTCATTGCAAATATGTATATAGCTATATTTATAATAAAAATCTTTTATTTGAAAAATATTTTTATAAAACCAATAATTTTCAAGTTTTATGGAAATGTATATTTTTCTATCTCTTCGAACACTGAAGGTGTATTGCTCCCGTAAAAATAAAAATAATAATAATATTTAGCACCGCGTCTTACTACCCGTTCGGGTTATACGCTTTAAGTACTAATTACTCTAATGGATTAGGAATTGTGAAGGTTGAATTAGAGGAAGTGGAGGGAGAGTGGAAAACCATTTAGGGAAAACCACCCTCAGTTCACCCAACCGAGATTCGAACCTCGATCTCCCCATCCTCAGCAGTCGAGCTCAACACGACAAGCGCGTTAGCCAACTACGCCACTGAGGCGGGTAAAAAAAAAAAATAACAGAGATGTTAACGGATCTCGACATTCCATAACCCCCCAGAAGCCTAGTAAGTGGTTTTTTTTTTTTGCAATGCCATCTGTGTCCGTGTCTTTACAACCCTAAAATTAAGAGTAATTTACTAAAGGGTGAAAAGTTAAAAGAATATTTTTCTCAAAATCGGCTCTAACAATTAAGATTATAAATAAAATAGCTATTTACTTTTTATGCGACTATTTGAGATACTAAATAACTTATCATTGCAAAATTGTAGCACTATTAAAATAAAATAAACTTTTATCTGAAAAATATTTTTATAAAACAAATAGTTTCGGAGATATTGGGAAATATTAATACAATTTTGTGAGCTTTAGTTATACAGAGATACTACTTAGGTTTTAACGCAATAATTCTCTAATTCCATAGAGTAATTTAAATATTAGTTAGTCCCTTAAAAAGTGTATGTTCTTTTACATTTAACCTCTTAGGGGAAATGTTTGTACAACAATGATCTATCTGTATCATTTTAGACTCATTAGTCAATATTTATGTTTTTTATTGGTCTAAATTTACAAATGAGGAAATAAAAAATAAAATTATAAAATTTAAAACCGGAAATGAAAAAATATTGTACGTAAGTATAACGAAATTTATGCTTGGGTTTTCTAGTGTATATTATTTTGTTTCACATACAGTATATTACGAATTTGGAGTAAATTGCTCAATTTTTAAACAATAGAGCGAGAAATTCCGTGCGGAGTTCCGTACCATTTATTATAATGATAAACACAGTATGCATATACTAAATTTAGTCAAAATAGTTAGGTAACATTTTGAGAAATCGTCTTTTTCTTTTTTTGCCCTTAATTAAACTATCCTTAATTTTAAGGTTAGTTATCTAATTCCAAACACTCCTCAAGGGGACCTTATGAAAACCCTAGATACCAACAGTTTCGGCTCTAGCCCGAGGTATAGACAGACGGACAGACAAGTGGCATTGCGAAAACAACTTTTTTGGTTTCAAGGAGTCGTGAAACGTCGACATTTATTAAAATATCAAGTTTGATTTATTTGATAATCACAATAATTCTCTCTCCGAAGTGTCGAGAGAAATTAAAAACGTGGTCAACCAAAATAATAGGTAAAACATCCCTCAGCACTCTTGACACATTGTCATCGGCAGTTAAGTCTAAAACGAGAATTACGCGTCGGGCTATGTAACCATCGATCTGGGTGCCGATATATACAAGCTAGACACATTCACGCTGGCTTTGTTAAATGGGAAAAAGGGGGGGGGGTGGCAAGAAATCCAGTATAGGTAGGTATCTCGTCGGTTGGAAAATTGTCTGTTGGTCTCCTTACCCAGCAAAACAAAAAAAAACCCAAGAGAACAACCCTTCCATGAACCCCCACCCCTTCCCCATTCCTCTGTCCAAACCCTTCACCGTTGACATCCTGTTGAAGTTAAAAGAGATCTCCAAACTAGCGAGAGAAGTTGTCGGTGTGTTTCCTGTTACGTTCGGAGAGGAGGATGACAAAGATGGGCGAGGGAAAGGAGGAAGATAGAAAGCATCCCTCCCCCCCCCCATCCTCTCCTTCTGACGCTCCCA